>LKBB01000110.1:3544-16963 GCA_001513885.1 Thielaviopsis musarum
AAAAAAAAAAAAAAAAAAAAAAAAAAAAGAACAAGGCCATTTAATCCTGAAATTGAGTATACTAGTACTATAAAGGCTCGGCGGCTGTTTAACCCTATTAAATGTATAACCCTATTGGTTGACGACTTACAAAGTAATAACCGTTGTGATAACTGACAAAAGATGACCACAACATCGTGCTTAGTTAGAGGCTAAAAGCCAAGATTAGCGATATTTCCACTTACACTCGGCCCACGGCCATAAAAACACAGACCAACAGGCGCAGCAAATAGCCGGGCCGTCACAGCTTTCGCCTCTTGTCTATTTTTGACTTTTCTTTTGTTGCTTGTTTATTGTTTAGCAGGCGCTTGGCAGAGAAGAGAAAGAGAAAGAGAAAGGGAGATGAAGAGACAGATACTTCTACTACTACCACTACTACTGCCACTACTACTACCACTACCACTACTACTACTACTACCACCACTACTACTACTACTACTACTACTACTACTACTACTACTACTACTACTACTACTACTACTACTACTTACAACTTGTACAATGCAGGAGCATAAACATGGCCGTAGAGTGGAAATTTCGTTGCCTCGGGTGAAGATTGGATTGGGCTCAAGCGTTTGTTTGGTACCAAAGTGAGGTTGGTAGGGTAGGGCTGTGCACGAACCGTTTTCATACTGTCTGCGCACTGTATTTACCACAGGAAAAGGTATTTCTTCAGCCACTCCGTTGGCGATAAACGCTTGTAAGTGAAATGCCGCGGGCCTGCATAGAACAAACCAAACCCGGTTCAACTAGAGTTTCAAAGTCGACCCCCAAGATCAGCGCCTTTCTATTTGCCAATCAACGTCAGAGTCCAAGACAAGAACAAGACAAAATCTCGCGCTAAGTTCATGCAAAAGAACAAGCTCATGTCTTGTCATTTATTACCAGCTGTTTTTGCCTTTGAATATTTTTGTGATGGATGTGTCTGTATTCCGCTTAGTCTAGTCCATAGACTTCGTCCTGAATGTTAGTTTAGCTCAAAAACTTGGAAATACTCCGTATAGTACCAAAAAAAAACCAAAAAAACTAAAACCCTCTTGGGCTTCGTGCTCATCCACCGTTGGGGTTCTAGCAGAAGAATCGATTCTATTGAACGGCGGACCTTGTATATTACTCCTAGTAGTAGTTACTATAATGTAAGTACTTAAATTTGAACAAAAACTAACCGGTGGATCCGATCAGACCGCACACTGCAATGGGCGTTCATTTTGCTGGCTTGATTCTCACCAAATTCCCTTTCTTCCTGCTTTTTCGTCCCTACGCTTTTTTTTTTTTTTTTTTTTTTTACCAGCAAACTTTTTACTCCTTTCTTCTTGCTGGATCGTCCTTTTTTTTGGGTGTTCACACAAGAACAAACAAGAAAAAATCCCGCCAAAAAGTGCGAAGAAAGGAGAACTAACATTGGAGATTTTTTTTTGACTTTTTCTTTGTCAAATAACTTGCACGATTTTACTTTGTCTTTTTCTATTCTTTTTTTTTTCTATTCTTTTATTCTTTCTTTTTCTCTTTTCCCCAATCCTAATCGCTCTTTATCCACCAACTTTACACACACAAAAAAAAAAAACCTCCGGTCGCTTCAACTTACTGTTCTTGACAGTTGATTTGTTTTGTGGCGGCCACACCTTAGGCCTGTCTTGTACCCACTGTACGCAGGCAAGACCCAGCCAGACCCAGCCAGACCCAATCTAGACCCAGAATCTGCCTGCACCTGTCGCTTCTTACCGCTTCATCTTTCCTGCTTGTCGTCGCCGCTTCCACTGATATCAAGCTCGATCGACTGGCCACGTACTTGTTGTATAAGGGCACAGGAAGAGGAATTGGCCGTTGCAAAAAAAAAAAAAAAAAAAAAAAAAACACCAGAAAAAAGAAGAGAGAGGAAAACAAAGTCTGGATCTGCACTACCGGCATCCAATTCTGCCGTCGTACCACACGGAGAATTCTTCTGGGTCGCCACCACTAGAATACCACCAACCAGCCAGCCAGCCAGCACGCAGTACCACAGCACCCACCATGATTATGCTCCCGCACATCCTGTACCGCCGCCGCAACGGCCTGCTGGGCCTCCTTGGCCTCGCCATGATTATAGCCATCTTCTGCCAGCGCGCCGTCATCCCCACCATGGACGTGGCCAGTCTCACGGCCTCCATTTGCCCTACATTTACGCAGGAGCAGCTCGATCAGTTACAGGTCCTGCAGCTGCTGAACGCCTCGCACGCCGCTGCTGCTGCTTCTGATTCTGCTGCCGCCGCTGCAAGCGCCGTGAGCGCCGCTGCCGCTGCCGCTGAACAGACAAGCCACCCCGTGCTCGACGCCTCGCTCAACGCCACCCACGCCAACGCCACCCACGCCAATGCCACCCTCGAAGAACCTACCGCCGAGGACCCGCCGCTCGAAACCATCGTCATCATGCCCATGTACCCGTCGATTGTGGTCGAAGACGAAGCTGACACGCCGGCCCCGCTCGACGCCCACGCCAACATCACCGGCCCGCGCCCGCTGCAGGCCGGCTCTAAAATGGCCATTGTCACCTTCCTCGACGACGACATGGAGCAGCTGGGCGAGGACTACTACTTTACCAACACGCGCATGCTGACGTACCAGATCCTGTACGATAAAAAAACGGGCATCCGGCCGTCGCGCCGCGCCAACATCGACTGGGTCGTGGCCGTGGGCTCACTAGTGTCCGCGTCCAAGCGTCGCCAGCTCGTGGCCGACGGCGCCCTCGTCGTCGAAATCACTGACTTGCCCGGCATCGAGGGCCTGAACACGGGCGACGCGCGCTGGGCACACGTCATGAACAAGCTGCGGCTGTTCCAGTGGGTGCACTACGACCGCGTGCTGTTTCTCGATGCCGACATGGTGCTGTTGGGCAACGTCGACGACCTGTTTTACACGCCCGACTCGGTGCATCCGCGCCGCACCAACCACGCCCGCAAATCCCGCGGCCACCCCGACATGCCCGACGAGTACGTCTTCATTGCGCGGCCGGACCTGGCTTATATGGGCGGCTTCGACCACCCGTACCCGGACAACCCGGCTGCGACGCCGCTGTACTTCAATGCCGGCTTCTGGCTAACGGCGCCCGACACCAAAATGTTTGACTACCTGTACGGGCTGATTACCATGAAAGAGCGGCCGTTTGCCACGAACCTGCCCGAGCAAAACCTGATGAACTACGCTTTCCGCCACTGCGACTACTTTAGCGACGAGCTGCTGAACTGCCGGCTGGGCATGCCGTTGGGGCCCATGCCGTGGGCCAAGGCCGAGTCGTTTTGGAGCTCGAACCGGCCCAGTCTGAACGACTATGCGGTTGGGGTGCGGTCGCTGCACTACAAGGGCTGGGAGGCACCGGACACGCATCCGCTGCGGTCGCTGTGGATGAGTGTGCGCGTGCAGATGTTGAAAAAGATGGGTGTGTGGCCGCCGGCAAATAAGGGCGTGGTTGGCGGGGATGCGGCGCATGCGGAGGCGCCCGTGGTCCAGGTTTCTGCCGAGGAAGATGCCGACCCGTCGTCTGCGGAGGATGCTCCTGCTGCTCCTGGTGTTGCTGGTGCTGTTGAGGCTGCTCATGTTGCCCCTGGTATTACTGAGGCTGCTCATGTTGCTCCTGGTATTACTGAGGCTGCTCCTGTTGCTCCTGGTATTACTGAGGCTGCTCCTGTTGCTCCTGGTATTACTGAGGCTGCTCTTGTTGCTCCTGGTATTACTGAGGCTGCTCCTGGTGTTGCTGGTACTGTTGAGGCTGCTCCTGTTGCTCCTGGTATTACTGAGGCTGCTCCTGTTGCTCCTGGTATTACTGGGGCTGTCCCCGTCCCCGAAAACGTCTTCGCCGCCGCCGCTGCCACCTCCGAACCTATTCCCCAACAATCAACACACTTGACGCCGCTCCAAGAAGCCGTCAGAATGGGCCAGGAGTCCAGCGCCACCCCACCCGAAGCCGTTCTCCCGGAATCCGACGATGCGCCGCCGCCGGCCCAGCCCACGCCGGAAATTATAGTCGAGAATGAACCACCGGTCTTTGAAGTGCTGCGGGCGGATGATCCGACGGCTGCTAAAGCTCGTTAGGCAGCGGCTGGTGGAATTTCTTTGATGTAATCAGGAGCTGTAATCAGGAGTTGTAATCGGTGGTGTCTTGTATGCATTTAGATGGCGGCGTTTTGGCGAAAATCTTGTACTTATTTCCGTTTTTTGTTTGATATTTAAAATTACATGTAATTATCATATTACTTCTCCCTACATGAAAAGTTTTCCTCCTGCCGTCTTGATCTCGTGGTCTTATACGTTGGAGAGCGCATAACCCTAGGATAATGCGCCCTATCCCAGGGTTGCCACAGGCCAGGGCTTGCTTGTCTTGTGCGCTTGCTTCGAAAAATGAAGGCGCGTTTATGTTTCTGTGAGAGCAAAAATTTCCATCACCATTTTTTCTTCTTTCATCATCGCACACGATTTGATTGCTTTAAACGACTTTAACGATAAATCTACCTTTACTCTTTACTGCGATTTTTTCTTCACCAGCCGGCCTGTTGCAACGACTTGTTGCGAGGTTTTCTTTCTTCAGGTTTTTTTTTTTTTGGAGTCGCGAGCTTCAATTGCGAAGCGCATCGACGACCTATATACATCTATTTTCTTTTCTTGCTTGATACTGCCTACTTGTTATGGACGCCGGTCTCAAGTCGGATACAGACGATAATGGTCTTCCCATAGCTAGCGTCGCCTGGTCCTCCAGTCCCCGCGAAGATTCCCCTGCCGCCACCCTTCCCGCCCCACGCCCGCCCTCCCGACAACCCATCTCTGCTGGCGCCGCCCACGTCCCAGTCTCCGGTACCCCCGGAAGCTCCGCCGCTCAGCCTGTGCACATACCTAGCGAAATTGCCTCCAGCGACGACGACGATGACGACGATGACGACGGCCGGTCCGCCACGTATTCGGAATGCACAGAACCCAAGGCCCTGCAGGTTTTGGAGGTACTGACGCGCATGATTACTACCAAGAGCGCGTCGGTTACGGTGCCGTACAAGTTCTTCCCCGACTTGTGGGTGGCACATCACGCAAATGTCAAGGACAATGCGCTAGCGCGCATGTGGCAGCGCGGCGGGTTGCAGTCGTTTTTTGCGCTGTGGCGCACATCGTACGAGCCGGACAAGGGACATACGGCTGCTGATAGGCGCACCGTCAAGATGCTGGATGATATGAAGCCGGCGGTAGTGGACCATATAGCCAAGGGGCTGTCGCTGATTACGCCGCATTATTCTATTTCGTCTCTCCTGGCACAGGTCGAGGCCGGCAAGGGGCGCTACATGTCGGGGCGCAAGCTGACTGAGGCGCTGGAGCTGCCGACGCAATGGGGCACGTATAAAGAGCCGCTTACGGCCACCTACGAGTGGGTGCAATCCAAGAAGCGTACGCGTAATAGTGCCGATGATGATGTCATCATCAGGGGTAAGTGTAGTTGCATTTCTGTCTTTACAGTTGTTGCGAAGCTAATACCATAGATAGTTGACGACCCCGTTCACTACGACTCGATAATACAGAACCGAAATTATAGTGTGCCCCAGAATAAACGCGTATATCACGATTTGGTGTCTACTACGGAGTCACCACGCCCCTCCCGAGTCGACGACGACATTTTCGCCCGATCATTGCTGCCACAATCAACTAACAAAAGCCGCTGTTCATCCGACACGACGCCTGACCACGAACTCATGTGCATGCACGTGTCACGCCTGCGGTCCATTTTTCGACCCATCATCACTCAGCAGATCAAGTCCCGACTGGACAACGGTGTGCCAACGGTGTTTGTCAGCACCAGCAAAGTGAACACGTCCATCGATGACGCGATGTTGGAAGTGCCGCTGACGCCGACTGGCGCCGCATTTGTGGCCAGCCAGGCGTTTGGCCAGTTTGCGCAATACGAAGCGGATGATCTGAATTGGGTGATTTTGCAGCCCAACGGTATGAAGATGAGGGTGCCGTCTGAGCTGTATCTAGAGGGTCTGTCAGAGGAGGGGCTGCGCGCGCTGATTGAGCCATCGTTAATGGAGGCCGTGCTGCGGAGCGAGAAGGCAGAAGGGAGGGTGGGTGGATTTGTACCGAACGTGATCCTGGTGTTGACGTCAAATGGAACTTCGTTGCTAAGGTTGACGATAGAGGGGGCGCGGGGACGTGCGATTTGGAAGAATCTGTTGCAAGATGACAAGTAGACTCGACCAGTACCAGTGGTATATAATCTTGGGTATGGGGGAGGAGGGGGGTTTTTTTTTCTTTTTTTTTTCTTTTTTTTTCTTTTTTTTTTCTGGCTATATGATGGCGCCTTTACGATTTGTACGGACTGGAAAATAGGCCAAAAAAAGTGAATGAAATACCTACACGGGGAATCGAGGTCCGGTCTTCACGATTCATTCCATGTTTCGTGGTCAAAGGAGATTTAACCTCTTGAGGACGGCAGCATCTGGCGACCTACATAGTTGGTCAACTGCACGGGAAGAACTACATCCTGTCGACGGAAGAACCGCTTGGCCTAGAGATCTAAATTCCAGAGGACTGCAAAATTCCAGGAAGCAAAGCAGTAGACAAACTTGATAAAGCTGCAAGAGTGACAACTCACTGGTACCATCCACCAGATAGCCCACAATGTCCGTGGCACAAGCCATTCAAGCAGCGGACCTTTTACCTCGATCTCCCAGTGTAGTCAGTTTTTTGCACAGATACACTATTCACATGGATATCTGCAGGATAGCTATGGTAAGATGAAATGCATTACCCGCTTTCATATAGTGGAAAATAAGGGAATGCCAATTCGGAGGTGATACAGCTAATTGAATTCTTGTGTCACTACAGTTTCCATGCATTTAATGTCATACATGGTGTCGCGGGTCATTGGAGTTGAGAAGTATACTATCTTTCATAGCGTGTTGATTGCAGTTTTATATCATGGCAGTGTGTCGTCTAGAACGTGAATAGACTTCAAAATTAGAAGTGTTTCTCGAGCTCCTTATTGTCTCACAGAACAAAACGTAACACAAACACAGACTCACGAGAAACACAGAAAAAGCAACAGAGCCAAAGAATAAGCTGCGGAAATTAACAGAGTCAGGCATAAAGAAGCTTGCGAGTTGAAGATTTTGGTGCCAAACAAAAGAAGTAAGCATGAAATGAGCTGGTGGTGGCTGAAGACCTGGTGATGTGATTTGCACCGCATGCAGATGCCAAAAACAGCGGCTGACAGTACTAAGTCTGAAGAGTAGGAATAATGCCCGACGATCCCTTGCACATCAGATCAGGCTTATTATGGGCGTTTGGTGGAAGCCATCTGGATGGCTTGATGAAGTACCGTGGTACAGCAAATGGTAAATGGTATGTTATTTCACGGCTGAAAACCGCGTCTGCTAGTGACCAATGAGAGGCGGAGCTCCGAGCGATAGAAAAGCACGCGCTGCCATTGGTTGGCGGCGGCAGAATATAAGTTTATTCTTACATGCGTGAGAAGGTGCAAGTTGCATGAAGCACGACAGAACGAAAGAGCCGTTGGTGGACCCGAGGCTGGTTATACGAACCCAGAGAGAAGGAAAGAAGTCTTGGCAGCGGAGAGTTTCCAAGTGTGAAAGAAGGAAAGAGCTGCGAGAGAACTTGAAAACTATAGACAGACAGAAACAGCCATAGAAGGTGGTGCTTTTTATCCCTCAATTGGCAAGTCCACTAATATACATGCGAAATAGGTAAAAGAGCAGATTATCACGACATAAAGGGAGAAGTGTAGAGGACGAGACAACTGCATATTGTTCTTCCGTAAATGCTACGTAGTATGCGATACCGCGAACAAGCAGGCGAGTACAAAACGCAAAGACAAACCATATTAGATTGAGAGATGGAATGAGGCACAAAAGAAAAGAAGAAAAAAAAAAGAATACAACAACCAACGTCACTCGTCACACCAAGACTATGATCAACTGCGATGCCAAGGCTTTTTTTTTCTTCTCTGATGATTCCACGACGATCGTTTCTTTTGTTTCCGCCTTTTTTGCCCGGCCACTTTGAGCAGCCAGCATGAATACGAAATTAAAAAAAAAAGCCCTGGATAACGGTCTGTGGAACTCTGTTGCAGTAGTACATCTGCGCATAATGATGTCGTGAGTATGAGCATAGCTGAGTGCGTTGAGAAAGAGCAGTAGCTAGACCTGATGGCTGGGACCAACCCCTGGCAGCAAGCTGGACGATCAACAAGCTGGAGGGCGGGTATAAAAAGTCGGGGAGCTGCTGTTGCTGCTTGAAGTGAAAGAAGTGCCAAAGAACCAGCGGTTTCTAGTTCCTTTTCTTTTCTTGGGTCATACTTGTGAAGAACACAAAATGCGTTGGTCTCTTTCTGTTTCTGTGCTGGTGCTGGCAGTGGCGGCCGCCGCGCATCCTGGCATGAAGGCCGTGCTCGATGAAATCAGACAAATCTCGGCACGCACTGCCGCTGCGCCCATTGTGCGTCTCTCCTTGGTTTTCTTTTTTTTTTTTTTTTTTTTTTTTTTTTCCCCTATGCTTGACTCTGGCAGCTGACAAACACAACACAGCCTATGATCGGCGACCTCGTGACCCTCTCCGACGCCGAGCTCTCATCCACCGGCGCCCTCATCAAGTCCATCCTAAAGCACACCACATCCCCGCAGTCCCTCGAAACTTATACAGCGCCCCCTCTCGACTCGTTCGCCTGTCAAGCCGACACATGCTGCATCTGGGCGCACATATCGGCCGACCTGCACGCCGTCTTCTCCGGCTCGTCGGGCCGCTGCACGGCTTGGGCCCGCCGTGCCATCCGCCTGGGCTTCCACGATGCCGGCGCCTGGGACAAATTTTCGGCCTGGGGCGGCGCCGATGGGTCTATTGTGCTGGAGCCCAAGGAGCGCTCGCGCAGAGAGAACAGTGGACTGCTAGAAATCATCCAGCAGACTGAGGTTTGGTACAACCAGTACCGCAGCCTGGGCTACGACATTGGTATGGCTGACCTGATCCAGCTCGCCGCCAACGTGGCCACCGTGACGTGTCCGCTGGGCCCGCGCGTGCGCACTTATATCGGGCGCAAAGACAGCGCCGCCGTGGCGCCCACGCACAAACTGCCCTCGCCGTTCGCCGAAGCCGCGCAGCTGGTCGATCTATTTGCCAACAAGACCATTGACGCGGCCGGCCTGGTGGCCCTCGTCGGCGCACACACAAACAGCCAGCAGCGTTTTGTGAATACGTCGCGGGCGCTAGATCCACAGGACTCGACGCCCGGCGTGTGGGATACACTGTACTACAAGCAGACGCTGGCGGTAACGGTGCCGCCGCGCGTGTTTCGCTTCCCGAGTGATGTGAATCTGGCCAACTATGCGGCTACGCGCGGCGGCTTTGAGACTTTCGCGGCAGCTGGCGGCCAGGCGCTGTGGAACAATGTAAGTTTTCTAGTAATTGAGGAGAAAAAAAAAGGAAAAGAGAGAAAAGAAGAAGAAGAAGAAGAAGAAGAAGAAGAAGAAGAAGAAGAAGAAAAAGAGAGGCTAACAGTTCAGGACTACGCCCGCGAGTACATCCGCTTATCGCTGCTCGGCGTCAACAATATCAATGATCTGACCGAATGCACAAAGGTGCTGCCGCTGCCGCTGCCAGGTTGGCCCAGATGACACGCCGCAGACCAGTCAAAGGTGGACCGGTAGGTGGCGAGTACGCAGCGGGATAGTGGCAGTGGGCGGATCGGTCAGGCGCTGGTGAATGGGTAGAGCATTTAGGGAGGAATCTCGCTGATAGAATGGGTGCAGGTGGTTGCAGAGCCGGGTAGCAATCTTTATTGCGACAGAGTAATATGCTGCTACTACGGACAGGTGAGATGCTTGCAGAATTGTGCATGCACAAATCCGGGACTTACACAGAACCTAGCCGCTATATACCCTAATACACTTACATACAACCCTACAGACCCTAGTCTACTTTTACTCCCAACATGCATGCAGACTGTCTTGTACAAACAGAATGATTATAGACAAAATGAATGTAACAAATATATCCCCTACCCATGCTACTTTCCTAGCCATCAGAACACTACTACTTTACTCAGAAGCGCGGTTTTCTTTTGTTTTCTTTCCAAGCCGACAGTCCGATGGCCTGCTTGGTGATTACGAAAAAAAGAAAGAGAATCACTTGGTGCTGAGAGGCTCTCTCGCTCGAGGCGCTCGCTTTCTTTTCTCTGGCGGCAAAGAGAAGACAGGAAGATGTAGTTTCTTTTTGTTTTATATTACAACAACCATCGAACTTGGGCTGAAGATAGCCGAGCGCCAAGATGATCGAAGCTGAAGGGGGGTCCTTTATTTATTTTTTACAAGAAACAAACATACTTGCAAGCGCGTGACTGAAAATCTGAAAGCTACAACTATTACAGTACAGTACTGCACAGGGCTTCCAAAGCAAGGTTGAGAGAAAGAGGAAAAGTCGGAATACCCTGGTCCGGCGGATGGGATGTCGTGAAGATTTCTATGCAAAGAGGAGGCCGGGACGCAATCTTTCAGGATGCCCAGGGTAGGAAAAGCAGGGTCTGGGTCCAAGGAATTCCGGGGGCTAAAAAGATCTACAGTGTAAGTACTTGAGTGTTTGTACGCCGGCTATGGTTGCACTATCACTACTAAGCTACAGATTATTGCATGCAGATTCTCACAGTGTAGGTGATCCGTCATTGCTGACTGTTGACTCGTACTTTCTTTGTGTTCTCTCTCCGTCTTGCTGTTACCAATAAAGACTACACCAGAAGCAAATGGCCACAGCCCCGCGGTTCTCTCTGCTAAAGAAAAATTACCTGCCGTCGTTGTGACACTGCTCCGGCCAGGCCTTCACTGCTAATTTCTCCCCGTGTAAACCCTTGATAACTTGAAGCAGAGGTAGTGAGTGAGTGTATGCTGAAGAACAAGACGCTACAATAGCCGAAACGACAGCTTCGAGCAAGCTAGACAGGCAACTTCCGGACTGGTGGGTTTATACTGCACTGATACTACTAGTAGTTCGTACTTGAATATATTCAATTCACTACGACTAAGTTCAAGAGGAAGAGGAGGCAGCCGGCAGATCACTGCCTTTTGCGGCTGCGTAGCTGCTCTTGCTGTCTGCTGCTAGCCGCCTCTATTTTGGCCTAGAATTTAGCGCGCCAGCTTGACATACCACTGCAAATTACATGCTGGAGAAGGCTACCCCCACTGGCAAGGTAGCATTAAGCTTTTTTTTTTTTTAAGTATACAGTAGACCAGCGTCATTTTACAGGCCAGCGTTACTCTGCAAGCGGATTTCTTCATTCTGTATTACCCGGCTGGTGGGTTTAAGAATCGGAAAAATAAAATAGAGCGTCATATGTAATTGGTCGAGAACCACGATGCTAACTTATGAACCCCTCTTTTCATTACACTTTAAGTGAGCAGTTTAACTTTTTTTCTTCTTCTATTAATTTACCTTTGAGTTTTTGTATCTCCTTTCGCACTTGTTTCTTTTTCTTAAATCGAGGGATTAGCCGAGATGGAAACTAAAATATTACCCTTTTTCTTATTTATGAAGAGTAAATCGGCGATCTTAGCGTGATATTTCGATTTCATTCCTTGTTATTAATGAGTATAAAGATAAAAAAAAATAAAAAAATAAATGGATGACGCATAGGGCTTGTAATATTAGAAACAAGCAAACAATCTGCGTCTGACAGTACAAAAAATCCGATCCGAAATTTGGGTACAGGGAAGACTGGCATGAAGTACTAGACAAGGCTTTCAGCCTGACCTGTATTTGTCTGTGTGTAGGACAGCTTGCATGTTGTCGACAAGCACACATGTACAGCTAACTACTGAGTATTTTGGGCATGACAGATAACTAATTGTCGTGAAAAAATGGAATCAAAAGGCAAACAGAGCTGACGTCTAGGGGACTAAGACCAGAATAGGCAAAGACGCTGTTTTATGCACGTATACGGGAGCAGACAGTGCAAGACATCAAGGAAGCCGTGTAAGAGAGTGGGAATCCTGAAGCCGTAGGGCTTTATTTTCTGTTTTCATAGAGCATCCACGAGCTTTTATTGGAGGACAAAAAAAACATCTATAGCAGTTGGCCAGTCCAAAAGTTTGGGTCTATACTACCGCAATCAAGGCAGGTAACGTTCTCCTCTGTACTGCTTACAGGGCTTATAACTAGTACCAATTCTTCACGGGACACAACACGGGCCAGCCCCTATGCAAAAGATCAGAGCTGTTCTCTAGTTGATGATACTCACTGCCTCATGTGAGCACTCAATTTTTCTGGATAGTAAGTCAGAAAGGACTATAGATTGCGTGATATATGAGAGAGCGGTGGATGAATTGGCCAGTGCTATGATGTAATGCAGTGAAAATCGCTGGACAGGGACTGTTTAGCTTGGCAGCAGTACTGTATGTAATAAGAGCCCGACAATTAGTGGATTTGCTTTGTACAAGTGCAAGTTGTAAGTTGTGGGAACACTCAAACAGAACAATCTATTAAAGTATCCAAGAGGAAAGGCTTATCTAACTACTTTCCAAAACGATATACTCTATATTGGTAGACTATGCTATACTTAGCCGGAGATATTCCATCATAATTAAGTCTACTATAGATTCAACTTGTGGAGAACTGAATGGATAACCCTATCAGCTGAGCGGGATAGTCCAAGCAAGACACTTTACCACTCAATATGTGCTTCTGTCAGCGTCTTTGATAGCAATTGCGGAATCACAACGAAGCTGAAGCAGCAAAAGTCGAGCTAAGCCGCAGATAAGGCAAAGATTGCATGCAGGGCACTCGTTTTTGTGTGCTGGTATTGGACGAGTAATTAAGTTATATCCTGCTGTACTAATGTGACATGGAGTAGGCAAGCAAAAAGAAGGGAATATAAGCACACCAAAGTAGCATTCCAACTTGACTTGCTGCAAGAACGGAATGTGACTAGTCATGAACCAAAGCTGTGACAGTGTGATTGAATACAGTAGTAGCAACAGTAGAGCAGCAGTACGGATTAGAGCAGCAGTACTAGTACGGATTAGAGCAGCAGTACTAGTACGGATTAGAGCAGCAGTACTAGTACGGAGTACTACTCCGTACAGAGTAGGCATAAGAAACTAACGAGCAATAGACTGTGCAAACAAACAAAGAAAAAGAAAGAAAAAAAACGTGCTGGGAGCATCATCCCTGTAGCCCTTTTTCTAGATTTGGTTAAAAGAGATTAAATGCGTGTAAGAAACAAAAAAAAAAGAAAAAAAAGAAAAAAAAGAAAAAAAAGAAAAAAAAGAAAAAAAAGAAAAAAAAGAAAAAAAAGAAAAAAAAGAAAAAAAAGAAAAAAAAGAAAAAAAAGAAAAAAAAGAAAAAAAAGAAAAAAAAGAAAAAAAAGAA
>LKBB01000110.1:17678-33914 GCA_001513885.1 Thielaviopsis musarum
CCCCCCCAGAGCACAAAAAAAAAGGCCCTGAAAGAAACGAAAAATTGCTGGATCGACTTTGCTTTAGTGCCCAGGCGGCGTGTGATGTGATCCGTTGCATGTGACGGACCTATACTGCTAGCAGCAACTAACAAGTAGTCACCAAGTAAAGGACACACGCAGGTGCTGAGATGGTCGAGACGAGCCTAGACTAGCGGCGGTTTGCATTCCAGTTGGTCTGTGAGGGCTTTTCCGCTGCTGCTGCTGCTGCTAAATGCTGATAGGTGGTAGATGGCGATAGGTGATAGATGAAGCCTGAAACCTCGCACATGCGTTTTGTTCCTCGATAACGCACACCTCTTGCCTTGACTGACCCGAACAGGTCTGAATGAAAAGACATGTCTTCTTGTCTGATACTATTCCCGCCCCAAACAGTGCCCAGTTTACTTATATATATAATCCCCCTTCGTCCTATCCACTCTATTCCCTCTCTCTCTTCTTCTTGCCAACCTACCATCCACACACCAAAAATATCATACAATGGCTCCTCTTATGCCCCGCCCAGACGTTCCCCTCTACTTCCCCTCTCACCTCTCCCCTTTTGACAAACCGTCTTCTAAATTCATACACGACCACTCCCTCGTCACCGTCACTGGCACGGCCTGCGGCGCCGTCATCTTTGATACGTATGACCGCATCCTGCTCATCCAGCGCGCTGCCCATGACTCGCAGCCCTGCAAATGGGAGTCTCCCGGTGGCGGCGTCGATGCCACCGACCCATCGCTGATGTATGCTGCCGCCCGGGAACTCTGGGAAGAAGCCGGGCTGGTTGGCACGCGCATCACGCGCATCGTGCCCGTGTATCCCGGCGGCGCCACGGCAGCTCAGCCTGCGCTCTCGCAGCGCGTGTTCCCGCACGGAAACCCATGGGCCCTTGACCAGGTCGTCTCATACTTTTCCAACGGCTCCGGCACCAAGCTGTTTGTGGCGCTGGCCTTCCAGTTTGCCGATGTTGAGCCCGACACGCACATCACTCTTGACCCCAACGAGCACCAGGCCTTCCGCTGGGTCACCGAGCACGAGCTGCTCAACGAGTGCACCGACGATGGCTTGCAACTGCCGCTGGCCGGCCGCGGCATGAAGGAGATGCTCGAGCAGGCGTTTAAGATCCGCAGAGAGGCTGGCGAGATGGTGGTGCAGCATGACGACAACAAGAATAAGAAGGCTGAGGTGCTGGTGGTGGACAGGAGTAGAGCTAGTCTGCATTAAGTCGCGGAGTGGAAGAAGGCGGCTGCTTTGTTTGACTAAGCATTGTTTCTTTTGCCTTTCTCTGTCTCTGCCTTTCCTGCCTTTAGGGCTTCTGGCTTTCCTCATCTCCAATCTCCGGAGCCGCATCACGATCCTGTCGCTCCCACGACCATCCAATTACGTCACGACCTTTTGTTTAAGTCTTTCTGTGCTTTGTCACACTTGTTTTTCTGTTCTATTTCTTTGCTTGTCTGCAAGTTTTACGCCTCTCTAGATTTCCTTAATGGTTATCAATACTTTACTCTGTAATAACATTCTTTATCTCCCATCATGCGTCTGATCTTGTGCAGTTATCATTGATAAACTGTGTCGTGATTCGTAAACTGTATTAGATTGTGAGTGTATAATAGATTTATGAGTATTAAGCTGTATAAAAGTTATCATAAAGCCGCCGTTTTGTCCTGTCTACCCTAAACCCCACCCAAACCCTACTCCGCCCCCCTGCGCACCCACACCTCCGCAACCGGATCTCCGTGACCCGCCACACAGACCCACTCGCCCATTCCGTACCGCTCCGGCGCCACTCTTACGCCTCTTCCGCCGCCGCCCACAATCAGATTTCCCGGCCGATACTGCGGATCCACCTGCATGCGCCGAATCACGCTGCCGTGAATCCGCGCATTATGCGGCATGTCACGTGTCTCGCCCCGCGGCAGCGGCCAGCAAATCGGCTTCCACGTGCCGTCAGCCTGCATATCCATCCGCCGGAACGGAAGATACTCCATGATGCGCCAGCTTAGCGTTGCGCCCCACGTCAGACCGCCGCCAAAAACGAGGGAATCGTGGATGCGGTTCTTCTCCGCCTGGCTTAAGAGGTGGTGGAACGCGGCGCGTGGGTCGTCTCCCACGGGTGTCTTTTCGCCCGATGCCGATGCCGATGCCGATGCCGATGCCGATGCCGATACCGAGGATATGCTGCTGCTCGGCGCTGCATCTACGAGAATATCCGGAATTGCCTGTGCTTCTGCTCTCTCGGGATCGATATCGCGCAACGCTGCAGCACACCCGCTGGCAATGACCTTGTCTACATCAAAGTGCAGCCCCGCACGCGCAGCCTCGCGCACCATCCACGTCAGCGGAATGTGACTTGCATTTTTGCACCCGGGCGTATCCACATCCCACCCACCGCCGACATCGCCATGGCCGCCTGAAAACCACACCTCGTCAATGTCCTGTGACGGGTCGTTTTCCGAGTCGTACCCGGGGTCCTCGTCGGCATCCGGAGCTGCCGAGAGACCCGACGCCAGCGACAATACCGAGGTTGCACGCGACCGCGACCGCGACGGACACCGGTATCGCTCAAACTTGGCCTCGTTGGCCATGGATGTGCGCGGCGACCGGCCGCGACTCACACTCGCACTCCGGCGGGACGAAGCGCGGGGTGTCTTTTCGGGGACGAGCCCGGCTTGATAGCTCTTACGGAGCTTAGTCGCAGCCGCGCCACAGCGATATGCCATGTGCGAAGCTGCCGGTGACGCTTCCGGCTCGTCATCGACGTCGTCGTCGCTGTCGGCCGGCGCCGCCTGGTACATCAGGTCTTGGCGGAACTTTGCGCGGCGCTCGTCGATGCTGACGGCGTGGCGGATGACTTTGGCGCGGGAGCGGGCGGTGTAGGGAGAATTTGTGCGGCGCATCCAGGCAGCCTCGAAGCGCGGCACGCTGTTTACCGTGTCGAACAGACCGAGAAAGCGGATGCGGCGGACAGGGCGCGAAAAGGTCTCGCGAAAGGCCTTCATAAAGGCATACATTTTGTGCTTCTTGGCGTCCTCGCCCGGCCTGTTTTCCGCACTCCGACACTGCCACTGCGAAAAGGTCTTCCAGGCAAAGTAAATCATTTCCTCGTTGCCATGCGACAACAGGCCGACCATGTCGAGCATCTCGGCCAGGAAGCGCGCAATGTATGCGCCGCGCGAGAAGCCAAAGATGTAGATCTCATCGCCGTGGTTGTAGTATCGCATCAGGAAGCGGTAGCCGCCAACAACGTGCTGGCCAAACGACGAGCCGATGGCTGAGTCTTTGGCTTTTTGAATCCAGGCTTTGCAGCGTTCGCGAATGCTGGTGTGGTTGAGGTCGTCGGTCTGGACGTAGGTGCCGATGCCAGCTGGGGGGAGTCAGTAGGCTATTGGGGCAAGGGGACAGAGGGATAGAGGGATAGAGGGATAGAGGGATAGAGGGATAGAGGGATAGAGGGATAGAAAATAGAGGGACTGAGACAGGAAGACCTACGCTGATAGTAGTGGAACTGATCGTGTGCCGTACGGTCCAGCATCCTGAACAGCATCAGGATGTTACTATCGCTATCATCGCCGTGGAACTTATTGCCCGTGCCGTCAAAGCAGAGCACCAACTTGCGCGGCGTGTGAGTCTGCTTCGGCACCGGATGCGGGCCCAGACCGGGAATCTGCACGTTGACATTTTGCGTAGCGCTGGGCTCGACCGAGGGCACCGGAGCGGCGGATGAAGCATGGAGACACGAGGCGTCGGGTGTCGCAGTTGTACCGTCGGGCGTCGGAGTTGCAGCATCGGGCGGGGCGTTTAGACCAGGTGCAAGGGCCGTGGCGGGCGAGAGGTGGTCTTGTGGGTCGGGAGCCATGGTGGCAGTGGATAGCAATACAGGGGGAGGCTGTGTACAAGTTGGGCGACGAGCTAGAGAACAAAACGGAATATAGACATACGCATCAATAAAGACAGCGAAAGACAAAAGAACAAAGAACGCTGGCTATAGGGACCGAGGCTAAGCTTAGGTCCTACCTGCTTTATATCTTCTTCACCTCCTTCTTCTCTCGCCTTTTTTTTTTTTTTTTTTTTTTTTTATTCCTCGCGTCTTCCCTAGCTGGCTGGCTGGCTGGCTGGTACAACTACCTAGCCTATCCGCCATAAACAGCTAGACTCCCGCCAATCAGGTCTTTGTTCTCCATCCCTGCCTGACTCTGTTCTTTTCGGTGTCTATGGGGCTCTTTTTTTCTTCTTTTTTCGTGTCAAACAAGGTCGCCAAATGAAGAGACAAATCATTGATGGATGCTGTTTGTGGCTGCTTCGGTAGGACGTGATACTCGGCAGCCTGCTTTGATTGCACAAACTTGACTGGCTCATTCCGGCTTACTACTATCGCTGTCTTGGTTTGTGGTTGCATTGCATGCATGTAGAAATCCTCCCGTTTTCTCTTTCCTCCTCTTGAATTCCATTTTCATCTTCTCCACGAGGTCTTGAATACGTTTTGTAGCAACTTGATCAATCTCCAAGAGTAACCACTCTATCTGTTCTATTTCCACTGTCTGATCTTATAGCAGGGCCACCACAAGGTTAATCTCGACCTCGGAAACGCCAGATTCCCGTTTAATCTCTTCTCTATGGCGGGTGTCGTTTGCCGTTCAGAAGACTAGAAGTAACCCTATTGGCCTAAGCTGGAAAAGTGGCACTTGATGATTTGGGAAGACAAAGCAGTTGTACTTCCCTGTTTATGGCTAGTAAGTAGTAGTAGTAGTATTAGTAGTAGTAGTAGTATTAGTAGTAGTAGTAGTAGTAGTAGTAGTAGTAGTATAGTAGTAGTAGTAGTAGTAGTAGTATAGTAGTAGTATAGTAGTAGTAGTATAGTAGTAGTATAGTAGTAGTAGTAGTAGTAGTACGGAGTAGGTATTCTTTGTTTCTGCTCCAAGAACTCGACCCCGAATTATACTCCTAACAAGTACACAGTATTAATTTAGTAGTCAAGTCCATATAACTGCCGATCTTATTGCACATCGACTTCCTAATTTTGACGCTCAGCTCTACGCCAAAAATGCATCATCCACGGCAAAAATCCCAGGGAACAGCAAATAAAAGTGTCTTTGTCTTTTGATTCGTCTGTTTTTGTTTGTTTCCCTTTATCCCATCTGGCTCGTGTATCTCTACATTCGTTGTAGTTGCCTTGTCTGTCTCTGCTTCTTTCTGTCTTGTAAGCACGCACTTGCCAATTTTGTGCCGTCAAAAGGGAGTCCTTCCTACCCGAAAGAAATCCCTGTTTTCTATTGGCTTGAATCCCGGCCATCAATCAAACTCCTTCCTAGGATAAAGAACAATCGCTAAAGAACAATAGCTAGTAGTAACAATGCAATTGCCCTAAACCCGTTGCTCCTTCAGCTCTTGCCCTATGCATTTCTAAGCCTGATGTCCCCCCGATTCGGCTGTTTTCTACCTTTCCGCTTTGTTCACTGATTCTTCCATTGCTCCTCCTTCTCATTTCTTCTTGCTCTTCTTTCCACTTCTTGCTTTTCTTTCCACTTCTTGTTCTTTTTTCCACTTCTTGTTCTTCTTTCCACTTCTTGTTCTTCTTTCCACTTCTTGTTCTTTCCACTTCTTGTTCTTTTTTCCACTTCTTGTTCTTTTTTCCACTTCTTGTTCTTCTTTCCACTTCTTGTTCTTCTTTCCACTTCTTGTTCTTTCCACTTCTTGTTCTTCTTTCCACTTCTTGTTCTTCTTTCCACTTCTCGTTCTTCTTTCCCAATTCTTCTTCTTCTTTCGGTCAGTATTTCCATCATATACCCTCTAATCAGTCAGTCCTCATTTCCCAACTGAATTAATGCCCGCCAACTGAAAACATGAACTCCGGCCTATGATACATCACTTCCCAATTAGGCCCGCTTCTCAGCAATAGTTCATCCTTCCATGCCGATCCTTGTCGTTAGGATTGTCTTTTCTATCTTTGTCTGCTCTGCTGACAGCTATCTCCCATACGCCTATAAGCCTATGCTAGCAGTCCACTCACCTACCTCAAACCTTGTCGACTGGTTCGTTTGGTTCCTCAAAGACCCTTTTTTGTGTCCACATAATACTCCGTACATCTCCTATCGACAATCTGTACAGAATGCCGTCTGGTATTCCCAGTACACTGGCTTAGCTATATCTCTTTGTTATCTTGGACGCGCCCGAGTCATGTCCAGGTTCCATTAAACAATGAGAAAAGTGTAAAACCCCGCTGTACACAAGCGACGCCCACACTTCCACATTCTACATAGTTCGCGTACCCTTTATCTCCGACCTAAGACATGCAATTCTTCAGTCTCGGCACCCTTTACCCGGCTCAGCTCTTGGTCGGCAACCGCCTTCAGACGGCCCTGTGTATATCATCTAAGCGAGCCCGTCAGCTTGTCGTCGCTTTCGCGCGCTCTGCCCTTTTATTCCTTGTCTGCGAGAATCTCCATCGCAGCCTTCTTCTGCTGCAACATGCAAGCCACTTCCTGCACCAGCTTGCTCCAACAATTCACTACTCCGTAGACGCATGGTCTCTTATCGTGACTGCCCAAAAGCCAATAGCCGCTCTACACTTATCCGTCGCTTCATAGTCATACTGTACAAAGTATTCTCTCTCGTATCATATTCCGTTTAACGTTGGTATGTAGGTCAGACGCTTGCATATCTTCTTCTTCTTCTCTGCCTATCTATGTGCAATCATCACTTCTACAAACCTCAATATAATATGCGTAGTCTTTTTAGTTTTGTTTCTTTCATCGACATTTATGGATCCATCTATTCCTTCTTGGCTAGTCGAATATTCCAGGACACACGGCTACCCGGCTTCTCTGTAAACTTGTGGAAATCCCATTGGTGTATCATTATCGGATATAAACTGTAACCTCTCGTTAAATAGGCGGTCGAGTTGAAGTGTGCTTCGTCTTGTACTCAAAGGGATTGGGCTTTGCTATGCAATAGCATAGAGCAGGGTATAGACTATGAGTATTTTAAATCAACAATATTAATAACGCTATTGATTCTTTTGAGTATCATCGCGACGTTGCTAGGGTTCGGGTTAAGAGCACAACATTACAGTGCATATACGTTATTGCAACTGTATTCTACATACAAAGCAATATGTGAGCACAGTGTGTAAACGTACACACCTCACAACGCGCCATCCACCCAAGAATCTCAGAATATAATCATGAATCTGATCCAGTCGCACTATAGTAGTGCGCGTCCATCTCGGTGTGTCGCCGTTAAAAACCAAACCAGATTCTAACGCGGGTCATCTAACTCTCCGCCGCATCCCGCGGATTCCGGATTGAGATAAGACAGCGATCCAAGACAACACTCGCGCTTCCGAATATCGCGCCAATATGGCAGAATAAAAGGTCTTGATTGGGCTTATGGCTGAATGGTCTTTTGGAAATAGATTAAGGCTAGTAGAATTTGTAAGCTTACGATGAGTCCATGAGTGAGACGCGAGTGACATTGGTGCGGGAATTTGGCTCAAGGATGAGAGACCTTGCATACCAGAAAGTTTATGGTGTTAGCAACTAATCGGTAGTAACATGTCTAGATGAAGTAAGACTTTGCCAAGTCGGCTGCGCTAAGCAAAGACATGCGCCGGGCTTCATACTTTTATACTTGACCAATAAGGCTTGGACTGGCATCTGCCATGACCACGCTGCGCTTCCTGCAGTTCTAGACCGCTCGTGTTACATTGCGGGATATAAGTCTATTCTCGACAACAGGCCATGTGATGGACAGACAGACTGGGCCCTTGGAACTAAGTTCTTGGGCTTTTGGTGCAAGGCAAACAAACACTTGGCCCTGCATAGTGGTTGCACATGATGTTTACACAGCCCACTGAACGTGTAAGCCATTTGACCAACATGGAACTCACGGCTACTGTAGCTATGGCCTTGGGTAACTTGGCCTTGGCTTCGTTAGTCGCTCTGATGTCCCGTAGCCTCCAAGATTCTTTATCAAGTGGTAAGTTCCGCCATTTTACTTGACAGACTCAGTCCCCCATCCTATCTCGTCACACGAAAAACGAGGGCCAAGGAATCCATCTTTAGGGTCGCATGAACCCTAGCGGAGATCCGGAGCCGAGACAGCCCTTCCCAAAGAGTCACAGAAATTACTTAGCGGTGCGTTGCAAGTGGAGTTTTGATGCTGATGATTTTCCACTAAGAGATCATATCTCCAATCCCATATGCCATCCGGGCCTGTCGGCGACGGCCAGCGGGACGTTGTTGGTTGTTGGTGGTGGTTGCATCGAGGCTTTTAAGGAATGGAAGAAAGACTGGTGTGAAAAAAACTACTAAAAAAAACTTTGTTGGTTTAGGCAGCGGAATAGAAAAAAAAAAGCAGGGTTGCGCCAGGTTTGGAGTTTGAGGGGGAAGATAAAAAAAAAAACAAGGATGAAGAAGTGCCGTACCGGCACCGAGTTGGTCACGGCCTGACTTGCTTTGCGCAGGTCTTACTGTGTACTCCGTATACTCCGTATGAAGTGCTTTGTGGATATCTTCTAGCATGTTCCTCTTTGGCCAGCGCCAAGAACCCCCCATTCTGAAAGAAAGGGTTATAGTGATGTCACAAAAAAGCACGTTGGGCAGTCATGTAAAATAAAACTCTTGGCCAAAGGGAAAGCCAATCTCAATAACCAAAAGATGAGGCTGACAGCTCCTAGCAGATGCCATCCCTGGAAGGCCACTGTAAGCGGGCGTTTCTTTTCTTTCATTTTTTTTTCCCTTCATTTTCATTTTTTTTTTTCTGAGCTGAAGGGCCGAGGATCGTGGGGCACGATTCCTTTGAGAGAAATTATGACGAAGAAAAAAAGAAAAACAGGTACAAACGAACGCAGTGTAAACGCACGCCAAGAACCAGGTACTACTACTCCGTACTAACTACATCTTAAACAACACTTCAAAAAAAAAACGCCCAGTGCAAGATGGGATCCCCCTTTCCCCATACTTTCTTTTACTGTGTTTATTTATTACTTTTTTTTTTTCTTTTCTTTTTCATGTTCGAAGTTGGCTGCTCGTCTGATTTGCAACAGCGCATTTCCACCGACGCAGCAAAACAGCCGACAAAATTTTTATTTTTTTCTTGCAAGTCACATGCGCCTGCAAGAATTTCTCCACCAAGCTTTTTTTTTTTTTTTTTTTTTTTTTTTTTTTTTTTTTTATTTTTTTGGCCTTTTCTTTTTTTCCCGGCTTCATGACGCATGTAACTCTGCGGTTAAAAAAAAAACGCGGATATGCGCCGAACTAGGACTTGTTTGTTCGAATGCCGTGATTTCTGCGGGGGGCTCCTTTGTTTTTTATGGGTTTTCTTTTTCTGTCTGGTGCTCGGAACTGGCGGGTAAGGCGAGGCTTTCAGGCGTGCAGAGAAATTCTGGGGTGTCTTTTCTTTTTTTTTTTCTTTTTTTTTTTCTTTTTTCTTTTTTCTTCTTTCTTCTTTCTTCTTTCTTCTTTTTTCTTTTTCTTTTTCTTTTTCTTTTTCTCTTTTTCTCTTTTTCTTCGGTTGGCGTCCATTCCCCTCTGGCCAGCAATGGCCAAATACCAGACGATTGCCGCGCATTTTGCATTTTACATTTTCCCCGTTGACTTCTACTGTACATAGCGTCTGTACTGACATGGAAAACGCAGACAAGTGTACGGAGTAATAAAGCCGCTGATAAAATCCAACTCGTTGTGTCTTTTACTTTACGGATTCATGTGCTTCACACTCCTGCTTGGCCAGCAAGTCAGTCAAAGCCTCAAAAAGTCTGAGCCCTGCAGTAAGCAGTGGGGGAGATGACGTTGGCTCGACGTCGTGTAATGCGCGCCTTTTCCTTTTTCCCCTCTTGACTAAAGACTAAAGTAAGTGTCTGAGCTTAAGTCTAGACCTTTGAACGCTGTTTTTCTTGGTTGCTATCTGCTATTTATGACTTGCAGCTGTTTGGTTTGTACTGTGTAAGTTCAAATGGTTTTTGTACTCGGGAATAACTGCAGACAAACATTTTGTGACTTACAAAGTTAGCGACAGGGGCCGCTCGCTCCCTTCTCCCCCAATCCTGCAGCTATCAAGCCATGGTTTGTCTTTCTTTTTGTTGCCCTCGATGCCGTGCGCTGCGCTGGCGTTCTGGAGTAGCACCCGCCACAATTCATGGGTTTCTTTAAGCTTGCTTTGGCTGCGCGCTTTGCTAGCATCGTTCTCCCTTGGGGCGCTATCCCATTCCTTTTGGTAATTAAGCAGCGAGTCAGGTCGGGCTTCGCGTTCACGTTTGAATTGTAGTCAGAGTCGTACTAAGCAATAAACTTGGGGTTGAGTTGAGTTGCGCGTGTTCACGCATACCAAGTACTACTACTACTTAAGTATACTTATATACCATCATCTCGGTCTCCTCTCTGACTTCGGCTTTCCCCTGTCTTTCTTCTACTCTTGCTGGGAATTTTTCCCGCATATAATATCTCTCCTGCTCAGCTTCAAATCGGCATCTTTTTTTTTTCTCTCTCTGTTTCTTTTCTCTAATCCCGTTCAGTCTTTTTATTCTTTTTATTTTATTTTAATTCTGATCTTCACCCCCGGTACTTCCGACAGCTCCGTTCATCTCTCCTCTCTTCACAGCCGCCTGCCGCTCAACCAAATTCCTCTCTAATCACGCTCCCGGCACTCGGTCTTGCCAGGTCTCGCCAGCCGACTTATTCAGGAACCGCTTAGCCCTGCTTCTTATTTTTATTTTTATTTTTATTTTTTTTGCAGGCTTTCCTCTGAACAACAAAACAACCACCCCTGCTCAAACAAAACGAAACAAACCCACGGCATTTCCTCTGCTTCAAAGCCCGCTGCTATAATTTGGCCTCTTTCAGTTGGGCCTCGCCTCGCCTCTCCGTCCCGGCTTTAATGAACCGCCTGCCGACATCGTCCACTTTTAGTCCAGTAGGAAATTCTTGCGTCACTCTCTAGTCAAGACTGTGGCTAGGCAAAGAAAGAAAACAAGAAACCCTCACTTTTTATGCAGGATTCTGGAACATTTGGTTCCCTAGCCACAACCTGCTAGTACTAGTGTTTCCGTTTAAGTACTCTGTATATTAAAAGTGTTCCCAAGTTGGCCCGACTGTCCGGTTTTTACTTTCTTTCTATACTCGCCCATTTCGTCACACCTCGCGATTACAGAGTACTGTACATTAAGACCGGTCTTCTAGAACCCGTCTTTTCCTCCTCAATCCCGGTCCTATTTTTTCTTTGTTTTCTTCTTTTTTTTCTTTTTTTTTTCTTTTTTTTTTTTTTTCCCTTTCTGTTGCTGTCGTCGTTAGACCAGGACATAAATCAGTATTTTAACTAGTCTTTTCGCCTCATTTATCCTGATTTACAGCAACCCAGCCGAACCGAGCCCAAGTAAAGCAGAAGAAGTCGTGTGTTTCTGTCCGGCTGACCATTATCGGGCTGATTCTCGATTTATTTGTTTGCTGGCCATTTGCTATTCCGCCTAATCCGGCCTTGCAGACGTCGTTGTCCAGATCTGGATTCTTACCACGAATTACAGTGAAAGCCAAGGCCTTGGAAATCGGGGTAGAAGGACTTGCACAGCCTTCTTTTTCCGCCTTAGCGATCAACGTCACGCTACACGTTGCGTTGGTGAGAGAAAGAAGGACGGAAGGATCTTGATCCGGGTCGGGTTTTTACAGTAGTATTTACTTGCACTTGTATTGCTCGCACTTATTAGTATCTGATTGCTTGTGCAGCTGTTCCACGCACAGCCAGTAGAAAAAAAAGAGAAAAAAAAAAGAAAAAAAAGAGAAAAAAAAAGAAAAAAAAGAAAAAAAAAAAGAACACAGGTCCACCGTGAGTGTCTGGGTCTTTAGTTTCTGTTTGTTGTTCCCAATTCCGGTAAGTTTGTTTTTTTTCGGTGTCCTGATTCCCGCTCTTTTTCCGCTTTTCCAAAGGCAAATAAATACCCTGCCTCAAACAAGGCATCAAAGAAAAAAAAATTAATAAAAAAATAAGAATAGCATAGCCTTGCTTCCTTGTCTTCCGAAGTCTTAAAATGTAGTTAGTGCTACATCGGTCTTTATTAATACAACTTATAAGGCGCCGGCTCGTGTTTATTAAAACATCTTCCCCTTCTCTTTCTTCTTCCTCTCCTTATTTTGCACGCCCTTCAAACTCTGTTACTTTCTTATTGCCGTTCTTTATTTTTCCTAAAGCCCTATTTCTACTACCAAACTACAGTCTGAACTGGACTTGTACTGAGCCTTGACCTTTGCCCCCCGTTTCAAAAACACACGCAGCGCCTGTTTGGGCTTGTGGCGGTGGCACTTGAGCCAGTCCTTCATTCGTCTGTCGGTTTAGTTATTTATTTCTATACACTATTTCTATATCTATGCTTAGACCGGCATTTCTTAAACGACTCTCGCTTCATTCACTTTTCTCCAAACAAATCGAAACAACACTTTGATCATCACCGCCCTTACTAACTTTGCCTGCTTGAACTGTATACAGGAACTGCTTGATTATCTTCATCAGTACCTGCTCGGTTCTTGTCTTTTTTTTTTTCTTTTTTCTCTGTCTGGACCCCGGAGTCTTCACTCGGGTCACCGTCCAGTATATGAGCTCTGAAATCCTCATCGTCCGACGCACCAGACTTTTCAGTCGCCGTCAACGTTCTCAGTCTGAACCGTGGCCACGCAATCCTATTCGAGCTGCCAGCAAAGCAGTTGGAGACGCCCGCGCTAATTTGACAAAGCGTGTCGACGTGGTCATCAGCGCCAATTCATCCAATTCCGCTCTTAATCCGAAGCGCATGGAGCGCCGTCAACAAAACATGGTCAATTCTACTGTGAAGCCCGTTGCCTCGGGTGGCGGCACTACCGTTAGCATTGTTTTGGCCGAGCCGAATCTGTTTCTGACGGGCTTTGATCACCACGGTCGCCGCAGTGGCCGTCGGAGTGAAGCTGGCTCGGCCTTTTTACGTGGAAGCTTGAAAGTCGAAGTCACCCGTCCCATCAAGATCAAGGAGATCAACCTGCGCTTGTGTGGAAAGGGCCGCATTGAGTGGTCTGGAACCAACGTGCCTCTGCACTGCCGACGCGGCGGTCATGAATCTCTGCAGTCGCTGTCACAGGAGCTCAAGTTCTTTGACGTGGCTTCAAACATTTGGGAAACCGAGTACGGCACCGCCTGCACGTATGTGTCGCCACAAACTCTGACGCCCCAGAGCCACGCCCCAAACCGCAATGCGAGCCACAACAACCACCGTCTATCAATCCTGTCGACTGATTCCACCTCTTCAGGCTCAACTGGCGGCTTTTCACATCTTTCAGGGCGTGATTTCAAGCGCATGAGCCTGGTTAGCCATAGCCATAGCCATAACCATAGCCGGTCACACAGTGCCGACCGCAATTCCACCAAGAATACGCCGGCAGCCGAGGTGCACCGTGAATACAAGCGCTTCCCTGTTGGCGTGTACACCTATACCTTTGAGATTCCCGTCGACAACCGTTACTGCGAAACGGTCAATCTGGCCGCCGGCTACCTCAACTGGCGGCTTTCGGCCGAGATTGTGCGGCCCGGGCCGTTCAAGGCCAACATTTGCGGCTTCCGTGAGGTGCCAATTATCCGCGTGCCCGACCAAATGTCGTCGGAACTGACGGAGCCGATTGCTATTCGCAAGTGCTGGGAAGACCAGCTGTACTACGAAATGCTGCTGTCAGGTCGTATGTTTCCGCTGGGCGGGCGCATGTCAGTAGCGATCAAGCTGCAGCCGCTGGATAAGCGTGTGCAGGTGCTCAAGATGCGTGTCTATCTGTCGGAGTCGGTCGAGTACGTGTCCAAGTATACCGACCCGACAACCAATGCGCCAGTTCGCCGCCGAGAGCCTAAGCGGACCATGCTCATATTTGAAAAGGTGGCCGGCCACAAACTGGACACGACGCGCTTCCCGCGCAACACCATCAGCTTCCGCCGCGGCGGCGAAGTCGGCGCCGAAGAGCACCTGGCGCGACGAGAGGCAGCTTCGGAGCGCGGAACGCTGCCGTCGGGCTACGAGGCTCCTAACCACCGCCACAATGTGTCCAATATCCTTGGCGAACTCGACCTTGGGCTCGAAGAGCTGTGGGAGGACACAGAGATTGATCTTGGCGTGCAGATTCCCACGTGCCGCATGATGGCGCGTCAGCCGGAGTTGCAGCTGCATCCCGATGTCATGTGGACACGCTTCTGCGTACAGCACTCCGTTCGGGTAAGTACCACGTGACCACGAGACCCCAAACCCTTGACTGATTATTAACCCAACCTTTCAATAGGTCGTTTTGCGAGTTGCAAAGCGCGACAATGTGCAGCCGGTAACTCCAAAGCATCAATATGAAATAACTATTGATTCTCCAATCACACTGCTCAACTGCCGCAACAGCGACATGTACCTGCCCCGCTATTCTTCGGTGGACAACGCGCCAGATTTTCAGTCGCTGCAGCACCAGCGCGAGTGTGGGTGTCCTGATGCCATGATGGCCAGATGTCCGTCGCCGGTTTCGGTGCCAGGCATGTCGCCCAAGGGTACGGGGGCTGCCGTAACGGTAGCATCGTTGCCCGATGAGGAGATTCCGCCTCTGGAGCCGTCAATTGAACAGTCGCCGCCGCCACTGTCGGTATTGGCTCGGACACCGGCGCCTCTCCGGCCCGTTCCGGGGTCCAGAGCGCCGTCGTACCGGCCGCGCGCGTTCAACGAGTTGACGATTGACACGGGCCTCGCAGCGCCGCCGCCGCCGCCGCCGCCGTGTGATGACGACATCCACGAGGGCAACGGCCTGGCTATGCCGCCCGACTATGACGTGGTGGTGGGAACGCCCAGCGTCGATGGCCTGGCCGACTACTTTTCGCGGCTGCAGTCGTACAACAACGGAGGCAGACGTGATGGAACCGCCAGAGGCGGATCCGATGGCCAGACGGGCCACTATGATAGCGACGATAGCGGCGATAGCCATGACGGCGATATGCCGGTGCGGCTGGTGCATCGCAATGGACGCGTCAATGTTCGTAACCCGATGTCACCCGTGTTGTTGCGGGCACCCAGTCGGAGTCTGGATATTCACCGGCCGCCGCTGGACGCTATTCTCGGCCGGGCTCGGGGGGCGGTGGCGCCGCGGTAGAAGGCGGACGAGACATGACATGTTATGACTGGGCTATAGAAGCGATATAGGCGTTTTTTTCTTTGGTTTTTTTCTTTGGTTTTGTTCCCTTTTTGGATTTCTTTGTTTTTGTTTCCTGTTGGATTTCTCTTTTGTTTCCTTTTGGATTTCTTGGGTACTTTTCTTTTCGTACATACCGACAGCGTTCTGTGCACCGCGCGGCATTGGGGACTTTATATATATTTCAGAGTGATTCTGTTAAGGGTTTTTGGATATTCCGGACAAGGAGCAATACCTAAGCCGGCTAACTAAGTTTGCGTAAATTCAATGGATATTTGTTCCAATGACTTTGATTTGCTCGAGATGAATATATCACGTGAATTTGTATGGGCAGGGGAAGAGGATTGGAGATTGACGGCGAGCAAAAGGTTCCAGTTTGCCGATGTGAACAGCTCGGCTGCCACTGCCACGCATACTAGCAACAGTTGCGACAGCGATGGTTCCGGCTCGGATGATGCTACTTCTGCCGGCTCCAGCCCCGGCTCTAGCTCCAGCACCGCGGCCGCCGAGTACCAGCAATGTTGTGGCAAGTCGTGGACGAGTGCTACAACCTGTGCCACGGGCTTTACTTGCAAGTTTATGAACGACTACTACTCGTAGTGCGTGTAAATGGAGGGAGTTTATTAGTAATAGATATTTTATATGAATACAAAGGCCAGAGCCCTTTTTTTCAATTTTCTGTGTTATGGAACAAAGAATCTTGTGCAACTTGAGTATCTACTAATCTACTAGGGTTAGAACCCTCACCCATGAATTTTGCCTCATTTCTCGCTCTATTTTAGTATTAAGTAGATTTCTTTAGTGTGTCTCTAATTTCAGGGACCTTTTCTTTGCAACCTTCATTCTTGTTCTTTTCATGATAACCAAGCAGAAGAACACTGGGCTGGGGAATAAGGCGGGATGGTGGCGACAGAGAACGCCACGGACCGCCTGAACTCGAAGCGCAGAATTCAAGTATGTTTCTGTATTACCCCCTCTGTCTGTCTTACCCTTCTATTTTGTGAATCCCCCCGTTCTTCAGCTGTCGTTCATCAATTGTCTCTCTCTTCCCCCCCCC
>LKBB01000110.1:33983-79834 GCA_001513885.1 Thielaviopsis musarum
CCCCACTGTCTTGGTTCATGCTCCACTACTACTGTGGCGCCGCCGCGTGGGTTTAATCTTATTCATGTGCTTGTTTTGGGAAGCCAGCCCAGGACAAATTGGGAAGTATTTGTGGGGGCTAAAAGGAGGCCAACTTGACGTCAAATTAAGAGTGAGATGGAAGAAGCACAAGAAGAGGAGAGGGAGAAGAGGAAGAAGAGGAAGAAGACGAAGAAGAGGAAGAAGACGAAGAAGAGGAAGAAGACGAAGAAGACGAAGAAGACGAAGAAGAGGAAGAAGAAGAGGAAGAACAAAAGTACGGACAGGATGAGAAAACTACATAAATGTCCGGTCGAGGAGGCGAGTCCGTTTCGTAAAATACTGAAAATACTGAAAACATCTGCTGTTATTACGGCCGTGTCTTGGCAGCTTGCGTGGCGAAAAGCTGTAATTAGGTAGCAATTGTATTGTAATTATCCGTCGTCTGTCCTAGAATTCTTCTTGTTTTATAAAAAAGTAGCCAGTCGGAAAATTGTTTCGGGACAGGGATGCTCGACTGTGCTTCCGAAGGGATCGCCCTGTATAAGAGAAGCACAGCGCATGGGGAGTCACGTGCGTTGCAACTTCTCCCAGTCCGTGGGCGGGACGGTCGATCTTGATTGCTCTGTGATGTAATCTGTGAACCGAGTTTGTTACATTCTCCTACCCAAGGGCCCTTTATTCCAGCAGCGGCAGTAGTAGCAGCAGCGGCAGTAGTAGCAGCAGCGGCAGTAGTAGTAGCAGCGGCAGTAGCAGCGGCAGTAGCAGCGGCAGCGGCAGTAGCAGCCGCAGCCGAAGTAGCAGCGAGCGCATGGGACAAAACCCCTGGCCTGGAGGAATGGATGCATACATGCATGCAAGAAGAAGGGTTAACTTCTCACGCCACTAACAGAAAAGGTTCTGCAAAATCCCGGTTGGGAAGTAAGTGGTTCTGTAAAAAAAAAAAAAAAAACTGTAAGTGGCGAGACAACTAGACATGGAGGAAAGGAGTCTAACGCAAGAAGAGAAAAAAGAACAAACTCATCAAGTAAGAGCCTTCGGTAGTTGGCTTGCCTAAGTAGTTGGCTTGACTATGCTCCTCTGGTCAGACCAGACAGGAAGAGAGTCTATATCTAGTCTATCTCCCACACCCATCTTCCTGTCCCTTCTTCTTCTTTCTCTTCACGCTTCTCCGGGTCTTTCTTTCTTTCTCTTCACGCTTCTCCGGGTCTTTCTTTCTTCCTCTCCCGGCTTCTCCAGGTCTTTCTTTCTCCCTCTCCAGGCTTGATTAACCCGAACGGGCCGTTACCTCCTTTTGTTTCTTTTCTACAAGCACAACGCACTCTTTTTTTTTTTCTTTTTCTTTCTTCTTGAAACAGAAAAACCGGAAAATAATGGTGCACTTCTCTGCCCGCTCGGCTCTGACGCTCGTCGCGTCTCTGGCCGGCTTGGCTGAGGCGGCGCCGCAGCTGCTGCAGCAAAATCACGGCCTGGAAAACCGCGCTGTCGCATGTAAGGCCAAGACTCTTTTTCTTGTCTTCTTCTCTTTTATCTTCTTCTCTTTTGTCTTCTGTGACGTCTGTGTCTGGGGCTGCTACTGCCACTGGTACCGACTCGACTATGACCAGTAGTGGCAGCTCAGACCAGACGCCACGTGACTTTTGTGTACTTGTCCAAGTTGTCATAAGCTAACAACTCGCTAGCCAACTCTACTGTCACTGCAGTGTCTTTGTCTGCCCTTACATCAACTGCCGTGACTTCAGCTGCCGCGACGTCCGCTACCGTTTCCCTCGACGGCTCCGCTCAGCTCGCCGCCATCAACACCGCCATTGCCTACGCCCAGGTAGCCACCACCACCTTCACTGTTGCGCCCACGCCAACCACCGGCCAGTTCGGCTCAGTGCAGTCGGCCGTCAACGCACTCCCGGCCGACGGCGCCGCGTACACCATCTACATCCTGGCCGGCACTTACACGGAGCAGATCTCCATCAACCGCACGGGCAAGGTAACGCTGCGCGGCCAGACCGCGTACGCCAACGACTACACGCAGAACAAGGTCACGCTCCAATTCTCGCACGGGCTGCTGACCAGTCTCGGCCAAGACGAAAAGACGCCCGTGCTGTCGGCGCGCAAGACTGACACGGCCGGCCTCGCGCTGTACAACATCAACTTTGTCAACACGTTCCCGCAGACGCCCAACACGGCAGCGCTGGCGGCCGACTTTTACGGCAAGAACATGGCGGCGTACGGCTGCTCATTTGTCGGCTTCCAGGACACGCTGCTGGTCAACCATGGCACGCAGGTGTTTAGCAACTGCTACATTGAGGGCAGCGTCGACTTTATCTGGGGCTACTCCAAGGCCTACTTCCACCAGTGCTACGTGGCATCCAACACGGGCAAGGGCGAAAGTATTACGGCACAGAGCCGCCCGTCAGCATCGTGGGCCGGCGGCTTTGTGTTTGACCGCTGCTACGTGACGTACACGGCGACCTACGGCTCGACCATGGGCATGACGTATCTGGGCCGGCCGTGGAGCAGTCTGGCCGTGGCCGTGTTCCGCAACTCGTACCTGGACGCGCACATCAACGCCTCCGGCTGGAGCATCTGGTCGACGTCGACGCCAAGGACTAGCGGAGTGCTGTTTGGCGAGTTCAACAACTCGGGCCCTGGCGCTTGGACTACCGGCACCCAGCGTGCCAGCTTTGCCACGAACCTGACGGCCGACGCTGCTGCTGCCTACGATCTGGCGGCTTTCCTGGGCGATGTGTCGTGGCTGGACTCTGCTGTGTACGGCCTGAAGCCGAGCTATCCTCTGGACCGTACCGTCACTAGAAAACTTGCTACCAAGACCTTCATCCCCACCAACACCGCCGCTAGCTACACCTGGGCTGTTCCCACTAGCGGCACTACGCCCCCTGCTGGCGCCGTCATTGTTTCTGTCAACGGCTCGATCCCCAACTCGTTCGCCAACCTGACGGCTGCTCTGGCGTCTCTACCGTCCGACTCGTCGGCACAGGCCATCTTCCTGTACCCCGGCACGTACGATGAGCAGGTTCCTAGCATTTCTCGCGCCGGCCCCGTCATGTTGATTGGCTACACGGCGCAGACGCCCGGCGCCAATTTCTCGGGCAACACAGTGACGCTGACCAACGGCCGCGGGCTGTCGGTCTCGCCGCTGCCCGCCGGCCACAGCGACGCCGAGACGGCCACCGTGGCCACCGGCGGCAGCGCCAAGATTGCCCTGTACAACATCAACATGATCAACAGCGCCAACCTGGACGGCGCACAGGCCAGCTACGTCACGCTGGCGGCGTCGCTGTACGGTAACCACATTGGCCTGTACGGTTGCTCGCTGATCGGCTGGCAAGATACGCTGCTGACGGGTGCCAAGGCCGGCAACATGTACTTTGAGAGCTCGTACATTAGCGGCGCCATTGACTTTATCTGGGGCTACAGCGCAGTCTACTTCAAGGGCTGCACCATTGCCGCTAAGCGCGCCAAGAGCTGCATCACGGCGCACAGCCGCGCGTCGGCGGCTGCTGCTGCTATTGGCGCCTACGTGTTTGACCAGTGTCTGTTTACGGCGGCCGCGTCCGAGGGCTTCTCGGTGTCGTCGCTGCAGCAGTCGGTGTATCTCGGCCGGCCGTACAGCAGCTATGCGCGCGTAGTGGTCAAGCAGAGTTATCTCGGCAGCATTATTGCGCCGGCCGGCTGGAAGCAGTGGAGCAATACTGTCAGCAACCTGGATCACGTGACCTTTGCCGAGTTCAACAACTCGGGGCCGGGCAACTGGGAGAACAACGCGGCTGCTCGCCAGGCCTTTGGTGCGGCTACGCTGCTGACGGCTGATTTGTACCCGCTGGCCAGTGTGCTTGATAGCACGTCGTGGATTGACTTGACCCGCTGGAACTTGATTCAGACTCCTGTCGAGGCGGCCGTCTCTACTGTCACTACGCCGTAAAGCGGCACTGTCCCACCTACAGACGCCTTTATCGTGTCCAAGATGCCCATTGAGAACGTCACTATCTACTCAACCATCCAGGTGGCGCTGAATGCGCTGCCGGCCAGCCCCAGCAAGGCCGCCGTGGTCTTCATCTACCCCGGCGCGTACTAGTTTAACCCGGACGGCGCCACGGGCAGCAAGTTCAAGGCTGTCAATATTAACTTTAGCAAGACCACCAACTACCGCTGTTGCGACGGTGACGCCTATGGCGACTACGGTTATCAAGACGGTCACACTGACGCATAGTCTGCATGTTTAGAGCACGGTGACTAAGACGAAGACGGCCAAGGTGGCAGTGACGCAGACGGTGTGGGCCACCAAGACGGCCAAGAATGTGCCGACGTGTGCTTAGGTAGTACTACTACTGGTGATAATTGTTGATTGTTTATTGTATTTACGATTGCTTGCTTAACGGTCTTGGTGAATACATACAGAGTAGCACACCCGGCGAGCCAATCAGGTAGTGTTTGCATGTATGCAGCCTGCTGCTTCTAGAAGTGCAGCAATCAGCCCACTGTTTTTATTCTACTCTGTATTTGTAGTACTGTTTTTACTCTCTGTGTTTGTAGTACTGTTTTTACTCCGTACTATGTGTTTGTAGTACACGCCATGTGATAACCGCCAGAACAACCTTAGTAGTGCATCCCGAGATTTCAGCTCATCCCCGACCGACATGATGATGATGGTTTCTTAAGTCACGGTGCCACACATTGCACAGTCATGTGCTTCTTCTTTTTTCTTCTTTTTTTTTCCTTCTTTTTTTTTTCTTTTTTTCTTCTTTTTTTTTTCTTCTTTTTTTTTCCTTCTTTTTTTTTTTTTTTTTTTTTTTTTTTTTTTTTTTTTTTTTTTTTTTTTTTTTTTTTTTTTTTTTTTTTTTTTCTTTTTTTTCTTCTTTTCTTTTTTCTTCTTTTCTTTCCCTTCCCACCCCCCTCTTCTTCTCTTCTCTTTTGTCATCTTCTTCGTCTTCCTCTTCCTCTGTCTTCTACTAGAGCCGCATCATCCTACTTACGGCTCTCCCTTTCTTCGTGTTCCGGAATATTATCCTTTCCTTTTCGCTCCTCTCTCCTTGCTATTGTTCTTCTTTTTGCAGTCCTGCAGTTCTTAGCTGCATTCCAAGGACGTCGCCGAAGCCTTTTATCCTTTGGGGCTAAACCCGGAATGCTGATAGTCTTCTTTAGTCTTTTCTTTTCAGCTTTTTTTTTTCTTTTTTACTTTTTTTAACTTTTAGTTCAAACTGATGTTTGCGGCTGTTCAAGTACACTATCCTTTTTTTTTTTTTTTTTTTTTTTTTTTTTTCCAACCCTCAAATTCCCAATCAACGCTTATCCATAATAAAAAAAAGCCGCGCGCAGTCAGAATCATCACGAAGTCTTCTGGTCTCGGCGGCATCTCATTTTTTTTCTCTCTTTTCTCGTCATCCGGTCCTGCAACGCAACGCAATCTACCAAAAAACATATAAAAAAAGTAAGAAAAAGAAATAAAGAATAAACTTGAACATGCTGTAATTTTTAATAAGCCAATAATCCCAGTTTTTCTCGGCTTCTGCTGCGCTGCCAAATACTCAGAACCAGCAGGCGAGTGGCACAAGCTTCCCGAGCTTTCACGAAAACACACGAGACCTTAATTTCTTTTTTTTTCTTCTTTTTTTTTCTCTTTTTTTCTTTTTTCTTTTTTTTTTCTTTTTTTCTCTTTTTTCTTTTCTTTTTTCCGTTCTCAAGTTCTGCATGAATCTGGACAAGCACGGGCAGAGATCGGTGATTGTTTGATTAGTATTGGTATTTTCTTCCTTTTCTTGCGTTCCTTACCTGACGCAAGGTTCCCAAGCTTATTCTTCCTGTGTTCATCTTTCATGCCCATTTTTTTATCGTAAAGCTGTTAAGAAACCGAAATTACAAAGTCTTCGCGATAACCCGTTCATCGAATATCGACTGATACATGGCAGGTCTGATATGTACTCCGTAAGAAAGCAAATAAGTAAGTACCCTGTACTTGCATGTTTGCGCTGTAGAGGTACTGCAATATACACTACCGACCGAGCCAGTGCATACGGCGCTTCTCTCTCTTTTAATTCTTTTGGTCCTGGTCTGCAGACTGGGCCCTAGACCATGACTTCATCTTCACGCGCATCTCCAGATAAAACTGCAACATTGTAACATTGCACACTGCAGTAGCATTGGGTTGGGCTGGCATGTTACTGTATGTTAATGTGCATGCAGACTGAATGCAAGCAAGATTGTTTTTTTTTATGAATGCGTCAAATGTAGCGTCAAATGTAGCGTCAAATGTACCCTGTACTGTACCAAAAACCGCCTGACAAACTTCAACCTGCCAGCCGTCTTGGCCTGCCAGCCCGCCTACTTCCATCACACACACCATTAGTACCTAGTACGGTCCCAATTAGCCCAGATGGGCGCAGCTACGGATGTACCGAGTACCTCTCGAACTCGTCCTGCCAATCAGTTTCTTCCCCACCGCGCACTGGACCGGTTGTCAAACTCGGCTCCGTCTTCAGCAATTTGCTCAACGCAACACAATTATAATTACAATACAACTCAACGTGCATCGGAGATCAGCCTTTTTTTTTTTTTTTTTTTTTTTTTTTCTCTTTATCACCACTTGGAAATTTTGTTTGCCACCAATAACAACAACAACAACAACAACAACTTGGCAACTCGCGTCAAAACTCGCCTCGAACCTGGAAATAACCTGCACGGCATGCATAACTGATCACATCTCCTGGGGGTCCTGGCTTCGCTTCGTCTAGCATATCTGCAGTGCAGCGCGCAGCCCAGCGCCGTCTTATTCTGCCTGGTTATTGAGACAAGATTGAAAATGTAAGGCAATGCTGGCAGCCAGATAGAAATGGCTGGCAAGCAGCACAACAAACAATACAATCAACAATCTGCCAACTGAGCCCTGGGCTTTAACAACCTAGTCAGTCTTGTCAAATCGTCAATGCCAGTTTTTGAGCGACAGCTCAATCAATCAATCAATCAACCACCAATATTGGCCAACGTAGAATCCTGCTTGTGTCTTGCCTGCATAATAGCTTTAGCCTATCAACTTCATACTACCAATCAATAGCCTATCGCGTCTTTACCCGCCACTTACATACTGTGTACTCCGTACAATAACAGACCCTGATAAAAAGTAAACTGATAAAAGCCATGATATTTTGTTTTGTTTGCTTTTGTAATATTTCAAAAGCTTATTCTGTCTTGGCCCCCTCTTTGCAGTTTTGCTTTTTATCGTTTTCCCCCCACTGTTTGCCCTGAAAAAGTCGCCAGAAACAGCGCCATCAATCAGCCTCTACGAAGCGTTCCAATTCCCTCACATTCCTGGCTTGTTCGTCCCATTTCCCCTCCTTGGGACTAAATTGGCATAAAAATCGCGGGCGTCAAGAATTAAAAGCAGAGAGAGGGGTGCCCGTTCCGGCTTAATCAAACATTTTGGAGTTGTGCGCGTGAAGAAATAATGGCAAAGGCAGAAAAAAAAAAGTCAGTGCTGCCGTGTCATCCATCACAACGTACAACCGCACGCAAATTCGACCAAAAGGTCGCAAAATCACAGCATGCAATAACCCCAAGGTCGCATCGCTACGCAATCCGGCCAAAGGAGCAGCTGTAGGCAAGTCGTTGGCTGTGTACGACATATCCTGTGCCCACAAAGTCGTAGTCCTAGTTCCCTGTTGCAGCGCAGCATACTTGTACTTAAGTACTTGACTTGATAACCCGGGGCGAGATGGCTATATCGTAGTAAGCTATATGTATAATATAACTGCTATAAGCCGTTAGCCATCTCGGCCTTTACCAGCCCTGGACCCGCTGGGCGGCCGGTCCAGGGTTATCTGCTTATCAGAATAACAGCCGTCCGCTGGATCGCTCTTCTACCCCAAAGTCCGCAACCTTTTTTTTTTTTTTTTAAATAATTCTGGGTCTGTTTTTGATAGTTCTGGGTCTGGTCACACACAAGCTAGAACGCATCACGGGCGTTTTCTTCTCGATTCCCCTCTTCCTTTTGGGTCAAAATTAGCTTCCTCCTCTTTCACAAAACATAAACTCGCTCTAGCGTTTTATTGGGAAATGTTGTCTCTGACCTTTTTGCCCTTGACTCTTCCTTTGGGTCCCCTTTCCTACAATTGACGAGCACTATTTCCGTCCTCTCGCAAGTGCTAAATGGCTCTTCTTCCTTCGTACAAATCAGTATGTTGCCCTTCCTTCGTACAAGTCGGTATTTTGCCCTTCCTTTTTTACAAGTGAGTGCGTTGCCCTCAAGTCAGTGCCTTGCTCAAGTAAGTGCCTTGCTCAAGTAAGTGCCTTGCCCTCAAGTACGTAGTAAGTAAGTAAGTGCATTGCTTTTCCTTGTAAATGTCTTGGCTGTTTGCGCATGCTCTGACATCATGCTCAAGTATCACACGCTATCTGGAAGCTGGGATTTTCTACTGTACCGTACTTTATCAGTGTCCTCACACGGTTATATGTATGCAGATGGTCCCTTCCATTATGCCGTACGGTGAGTAACGTTTTTGATATCAACACTAGTCCTGTACAGTAGTTATTACTGCATACAGAGTACAGTAGTCCTACTCCGTAGAAACAAATAAACTCTGATCCTGCCTCTGCTACTAGCGACATGATCATTTTCCACATGCACTTCCTCCCTATCATGAGTGAAATCCTTTATGGTGAATTCCACTTTACCAGGATTTATTCTTGTTTTTATGTCAACATTCTTTTATTCCAACGCCAATTTCTCACATGTTAATTAACTAAGTACTTAAGTAAGGACTTTAGTTGCCACCCACCGGCCGCTTCCAGGCTAGTAATTTTTCTTCTTTTTTCGTCCGCATAACTGTAATGTAGAAATCAGCGCATTCATCAATTTCATCTTTACTCAATTTCATCATCGAGTGACTCGTTCCGTCATGTCAATTGATCAATCGACAGACTCTCTCTCTCTCTCTCTTTCTCTCTTTCTCTCTCTTTCTGTCTCTGTCTCTCTCCCTCTGTCTCACACAAGAGACCAATGAAATAAATCAAATGCGGCCACACAACAAGAAATAGCCCCAGGGTTGCATATTCCGCCAAAAAGCTCGTGCTCTAGTGCCCTGGCCTGTTTTCTTGTTATATCCTGTTAGTTCTTGTCCCATTTCAGACGTCTAGGCCGCTCTGTCGTTTTATTCTGTATTCTGTATTTTATTACAATTTTATATTAGCTTTCTTTTTTATCTTTTTTTATTGTGGTTTTATTTATTTTCCTTGGCTTGCTTTCAGGCTTTATATTTTATCTTGCCCGTCCTTGTTCTTGTTCATCCCGTTTCTTTTCTTTTTATTTTCTTCTTGTTCTACTTCGTTCTTTTGCTTTTCTTTCACAAAATTCTGGGTTCTTTGTTCTAAACCTCTTTCTTCTCTTTGATTCAAAACTTTATCAAAGAAACATTCGTCTTTTGTTGCTTCTTCCAAGCGTCATATCACCCATTCTTAATCTGGGTACCGCCTCATCTGATCCAGCCCACGCGCCGAAACGCCCACACCCGTTCCGCCTGTTTTTTTTTCTTTGTTTCGTCAAAGAAAATAGCAATAGCAACGACTAGAAGCGTCCACTGTTTCTCAAACCAGGCTCTTTTTTTCTTCTTTCTCTTTTCGTCCTTCTGTATAGGGGAACAAGAAAAGATATTTCCAAAATTTCACTCAGCCCTGTACCTTTACGCCACCCTTCCAGAGGCCTCTACACCTAGGGCCTTTTTTTTGGCTGCTTTCAGCGCATTAGCCCCCCAAAAGAAGCACCTAAAAATATCAACCAACAACGGCAAAGACAAGGTCCTTCTCATTTCTTTGTTCCTGGCTTACCATAGTAGACTTCTTGCTCCTGTCAAATTTACTGGTTGCCGTGCTTTTGTTTTTTGTGTGCCAGGCCAGAGACACAACACACAAATTTGGAAACTGCCATCAAAATCTGAAGCAGAAATATATTGTCCCTTGCTCTGCTTATTTTCCCCTTCTTCTCTTCTTTTTTTCATCATGTTCAGCCAGTCTGTCACCACCGAACCTCCTTTGGGCCCGACGCCATCGCCTACAACATCGTCAAGCCGTGGATCTCGTCTGCGCAGTCTCTCATATCTTCGCAATTACGCCGCTCATCATTTGACCCGCGACCACAGCTCAGTTGCCGCATTATTTAGCAGCACAAACAACAACCAAACTCACACATTATCTCAATCGCAATCGCCGTCGCCTACAACGTCTCCTGCCCACAACCAAAACAATAACAACAACAGTAGTGCTATTGATTCATCGTCATCGTCTAGCTCGCCCACACGTTTCAACCGCATCTCGCGTTCTATGAGCACGCCTGCGCGACCCCCCGCCCCAGTTTCGACCTCTTCTGCCCCAGCCTCCGCCGTCGTGTCGCCTGCTTCTGCAGTCACTTCTGCCCCTACTGGCGCTCGCCTCACTCAAGTTGCTTCTGTTCCCGCTAGTAGCAGTCCTGCTGCAGCTTCTGGAACTTCCTTGACCAACGTGGTCGAATCCGAAATCGAAGTCGATAGCCCCGTTATAGTCTCGTCAAATCCGTCGCCTTCTGCTTCGATTGCCGCCATGGAGACTATTCAGGAGCCTGCTCATGCTGCCACCGAGATTGCTCAGCAGCCTTCGCCTGCCGCCACTGACGATTCAAATGCCGCCGCTGGCTCTTCAGGCGAAGGCGCCCAGCACAATTACTCGCTGCGTCTGACAGCCTTTGTTGATCCCCGCGCCTCGCGCCAATCGCTCTCATTCCCGCCTGTTCACCGCAAACTGCAAACGGGCGATGAAGTCATCAAGGTCGGCCGCTACAGTGAGCGGGAAAATGGCGCCCCGGTGCCCACCAACGTGCCTAGCTCTGCGCCCATTGGCTTCAAGAGCAAGGTTGTCAGTCGTCGTCACTGTGAGTTCTTCTGTGACGCGGGCAAGTGGTTCATCAAGGACGTCAAGAGTTCTTCGGGCACTTTCCTCAACCACGTGCGCCTAAGCTCTCCCGGGCAGGAATCTAAGCCGTTCCGTGTCAAGGATGGCGATATTGTGCAACTTGGTATTGACTTCCGTGGTGGTGAGGAAACCATGTTCCGCTGCGTCAAGATGCGTGTTGAGGTCAACCGTGGCTGGCAAAACGCTGCCAACCCTTTCAAGTACGTAACACACAGTCAACAAAAGCCTATTGCCCAGCATTGAAGTCGCACATGCTAACTTATGTTTTTCTTTAGCACTTCGGCTCACGAACGTATTCGCAACCTGACCAAGCCGAATCCGTCTGCCAACAACTCGCAGGATTGCACCATTTGCCTGGGTCGCATTGCCGTAAGTCTTATTTGCATATTCATTATGAATATTGAGATGTGCTAATTCCGCCCTTTAGCCTTGCCAAACTCTTTTCGTCGCTCCTTGCTCTCACACTTGGCACTTCAAGTGCATCAAAGCCCTTATTGACGGGCCTTCGTATCCGCTGTTCAACTGCCCCAACTGTCGCGCGACTACTGATCTTGAAGCCGAGCCTGAAGAGCCCGAAGGCTGGGAAATGGTCGAGGAAGAGGCCCCTGCTCCTGTTGGAACCGCTCCCACTCCTAAGCCTTCTGCTAATCAGGCTGCTACACACGAAGACAGTGTGGATGCCGTTATGGTTGACGCGCCCCCTGTGACCGCTTCTGCTGTTCAGGACGCTGATGTCGCTTCTATATCTCGCGACGAACGAGCCCCACAGGACGAGGTTGCTGCACCCGCTAACGGTGACGTCACAATGGTCATCCCGGCTAGCGACCTGCAGGCGCTGCAGCTTTCCCCCGCTCCAACAGCGCCTACTACCGCCGCCATGCCCATGGGACCTACGACTACGGACGAGACGACTACAACTACTTCCCTCCCGATTTTCAATCGTAGAACTCCGTCTCCCGGAAGCCAAAGTGGACATGAACTGATGACGCCACGCAACAATGCCGGTCCATGGGTGTTTGACGGCGGAGATGGAGATGATGGCGATGAAGTTACGCCATTTGTGGGTCGCACGACTACTTTGTCGCCACACAGTGATGCAACTGGAAGTCTATCATAGAGTTGATGAACTTTTTTTTACTCATCATTGGCCCTCTTATACTTTTGCATCTCCACTCTTTCTGGCACCGCATTTCCCTCTCGCCACCAATCCCCGACCGCTCTTTACATTCTTTTCAGAGTCTCTACATCTAAAAAACAAAACAAAAAAGTACCGAGTTATCTGTCACGATGTAATTTGAGAGGCTCTCTTTTATCATCATCTCGTCTTTCCCACTTTTTGCATGCTCTGGCTTCAGTTTTGGATGTCTCCCTATTAGCTTTTGTTTCTTTTTGTTCTTTGGTTTACGCACTATTCATTCGGCTGGGAATAGGACATTTTTATCTTTGGGGTTCTTGTTTTGGTTATGCTGCTCTTGCCTTTTGCAACCATTCACCCGCACCGTCTTTTCAAGGTTTTTTTTTCTTTGTCTTTTGTCATATCCATCTCTTGTATCAAGGAGGCGCTTGCTTTGGCGGCGTTCTTGTATTATCTGTCTCTTGTTTCTATTTGTTTTGGTTTCTTTTGTTTTTTTGTCCCTGTTGGCGTCGGTGGTTGATTTTTATACAACAGCATCATCTCGTTTTGCTCTTTTTTTTTCATTCTTCTCTGGGCCCTGCTATAGTTACTCGCTATATGCTTATTGTCCTTTGGGGCACATTTTCATTTGTACTGCGTTTTACTCATTATTTTGCATCATTATTGTCTACCTGATTTTTTTAAATGTAGTATTCTACTTTCAGTCAAACAAAAGTATTTTTTTTTGCAATTTATGTACTATGGTGGCCAAATGATTGCACATGCAGGGTATCATGTCACGATGCTGATGTCATGTGTGAGTGAGATTTTCAAGGCTGCGAATATCATATGAGAGTGTGATTTCTTGTCATGCGACACGGGTACGGCAGTCACATACCATCCTCTCCCAATGTGGTATATTCATAAATAATGGCGCGTTTTTTTTTGATCAGCCCATCACCTGATGCAATAATTCATATGAAAAAAGCAAATGATGGAGGGTCGGGTTCATCGAAGTGTGTTTGTTTATTTTTTTTGGGTTTCTAGGGCAGGCATTTTCTATCGCAACCCACCAAAGAAAAAGCGTTCCTTCAAACTCTCGGCAGATAAGGAATAAAACAGCGGAATTGAATTGCAATACACAGTCCGATTGGATGGTAATGGATGTCGGCCGCAAGCGATCAAGAAGTACTAGTACCATACAGAGTTTACATAGTAGTAGTGTAGTACTACTACTGGTATGTACTTGTAGTAGTAGTACTAGTATGCCGCTGGGGTACAAATACGTGGGCTTATCGCTTGGGCTTCTGAATGTTGCGATTCTGTTGGTGCGATAAGACTTGCCAGCTTTAACAGGCCCGCTTTTATCCCTGGTATTCTAAATTTCTGGAGGTCAAGGCTGTGAAAGTTAATCTGTAATGACTGTAGTATTTGGTATGACATCAAGATTTTAAGCCGAACGAGGTTAATTATTCTCTGTGGAAGCAGACGAGGCTGAGAGAGTCAGCAAAGCAAGGCGAACGAAAGGATATACAGCCAATTGGACTTTTGATAATCGAGGTCGATATCCAGATTCAAGTTCCAAAAAAGAAATTGGCGTGTTAAAGTGATTGCAAGGCTGGAAATCTGCCAGAACAGTACTGGGAGCTTTTTTTTTTCCTGTGCACAGCGAAAGCGTCTTTTTTTTTTCTTTCCCTTTTGCTTCTTTGTTATTGACAGTTCTTCCTGAGCTTGATCTTTTTCTTTCTACATACTCCCAATCTCACATTCACAATGCTCCGCTCGTCGCTGCGACCTGCAGCCACGGCCTCTCGGCTTTCCGCCGGCCTGAGCCGAAGCCTCGCCACTAAGTCCTCGGTCTGTCCCCGTCCCGTCTAAGTCGCTACCAAGTTCCACCACCACTAACCATCGGCTTCATCTGTACAGGTCCCCACATCGGAATACATCACCCGCCTGTCCAACGGGCTCCGCGTCACCTCGGAGCCTGTGCCGGGCCCGTTTAGCGGTATCGGCGTGTATGTCGATGCCGGCTCGCGCTACGAAACGCCGTTGCTGCGCGGCGTCAGCCATATCATGGATCGGCTAGCGTTCAAGTCGACGGCACACCGCTCGGCCGACGAGATGCTTGCTCAGGTCGAAACGCTCGGCGGCAACATCCACTGTGCCTCGTCGCGCGAGGCCATGATGTACCAAGCCATGACCTTCAACGACACCGTCGGCGACGCTACGGCCCTCCTAGCAGAGACGGTGCGCACGCCGCAGATTACGCCCTCCGAGGTCGCTGAGCAGCTGGATACCGCCCGCTACGAGCTGCAGGAGATTTGGGCCAAGCCCGACATGATTCTGCCGGAGCTTGTGCATACGGCTGCCTTCAAGGACAACACACTGGGAAGCCCACTCCTGTGCCCGCGCGAGCGCCTCGATGAAATCACGCCTGCGACCATCCGCGAGTACAGACGCCGCTTCTACACGCCCGACCGCATAGTTTTGGCGTTTGCTGGTGTCGAGCACGAGGAAGCCCTGAAGCTTGCTGACAAGCACTTTGGCTCCATGAAGGCGTCCGATGTCGAGGCCGAAGCCGACGAGGCTATTCAAATGGAGGCGTCATCGCCCAGTCCCGTTGCCGAGACTGGCTCTACTATTCTGTCCAAGGTGCCCTTCTTCAAAAGCCTAACAGGCTCCCCCGACACGCCTCAGCCGCGCGTGTCGGCTGAGGCGATGCGCTCCGAGTCCCCTCCGGCTACTCACGCCAACTACACCGGTGGTTTCCTCAGTCTGCCGCCGCAGCCGCCGCCGCCGAACCCCAACATGCCGACCTTTACACACATCCACCTGGCCTTTGAGGGTCTCCCAGTCTCGTCGCCCGATATTTACGCGCTGGCTACGCTACAGTTCATCCTTGGTGGCGGCGGCTCTTTCTCGGCCGGCGGGCCCGGAAAGGGCATGTATTCGCGCCTATACACGCACGTGCTCAACCAGCACGCGTGGGTGGAGTCCTGCATGGCCTTCAACCACACGTATACCGACTCGGGCCTGTTTGGCATCAGCGCGAGCTGCATCCCGGGCCGCACGCTGCCCATGCTGCAGGTCATGTGCCGTGAGCTGCGCAGCCTGACATCGGCCACTGGCTATGCCGCGCTGACGCCCACCGAGGTCAATCGCGCCAAGAACCAGCTGCGCTCGTCGCTGCTGATGAACCTGGAAAGCCGCATGGTGGAACTGGAGGACCTGGGCCGGCAGGTGCAGATCCATGGGCGTAAGATCCCTGTGAGCGAGATGTGTGCGGCGATTGACCGGTTGACGGTGGATGATTTGCGGCGCGTGGCGGCCATGGTGCTTGGTGGATTAGTTAAAAATCCCGGGCAGAGCTCGGGTGCGCCGACGGTGGTGTTGCAGGAGGCGGGCACGTTTAGATTCGGCGGCGGCAAGACTCCGTCGTGGGATGAGATTCAGGATACCATTGCGAGTTGGCAACTGGGCAGAAGATAAAGGCTGAGGCGAAGGCCGTTTGTACTGATAGAATATCGTGGGCTTTGGAAACCAGGCCCTATGTAACACTAGCCATAATGACACAATATCACACGCAATATCAAGTTGGTGGAATTGAGAAATAATATTATGATAATGGGATGTGTATGCTAAGGTAATGATGCTATACTCTACTGGTAATATACTGTACTGTCTGCCTGTATGTGAAATGGTTCTATGTCTCTCTCTCTCTCTCTCTCTCTCTCTCTCTCTGTCCGCTCGGCTCCTTCGTCTCAGAGTCGCGAACGCACTGCTTCCAGTCGATACTTGACATCCTTTAGCGCCTTTGTTGTCGGTTTCCACTCTTCAAACTGCCTCAACAGAAGCAGCGTCTCCTCCTTCAACTGCGTCTTGACCTTGTCCTCCTCCAACAGCCCGCGCATGACCCACGGCAGCGTATACGGATTCGATCCGCCGACTTTCTCCCTAGGACCCATGACGCACTCCAGGCCGCGCGCCACGCTTGTCGTCTGGAGCAGATTCGCCAGAGCCAGGTCATACACGCGCTCGTCATAGTACAGGCGCGAGTGGCCCTCGCCGCTGTACAGGCTGCCCGCCAGCGGCACGCTGAGTTCGCGAATCAGCCCGTGGTCCGAGACGCCCAGATTGCGCAGCTTCAAGGCGAAGCCGACCAGGTGGGCGATAAAGTCGGGCGCATGCAGCCGGCCATCGATAAACACGGCGCGGTAGATGTACGGGTGCGAGGCCGGTGAGTACACGGCGCTTTCCATGGGGACGACTTGGTCGTCGATGCTGCCGACAAAGGTGATGCGCACGCCGTAGCGCACGGCGGATCTAAGACTAGTTTCGAAGCGGCGCGAGATGGAGCTTTCGGGGTTAGAGAATTCCCAGAGCTCGGCGGCGGAGCCCATCAGGATGCCCATAGAGGATTTGTAGTCGGGGAACGGGCCAAGACAAACACCGGCTGTGAATGTATTAGTATGAGAATTATCACAGTACTGTCGTTGTGTACCCAAGGGAAAAATGCATACTTACCCATAGCGCATACGCCAACATGCGTGCTTGGCGAAAGAATGCCCAGGTCAAGCAACTTGGCTACCAACATGATTCCCACCGGCACGCCCTGCGAATGGCACGACACCAGAATCAAGTCCGCCTGCTTCAGATGATCGAGCCAATTCAGCAGCAGCATCCACAGATTATCCACGCGCTCACCAATCTTACCCTCGCCCTCCAGTGCGACCTTTTCAATCTCGCAGTTGCCGAATCCATTTGTCGCCGTCCAGCGCGCGATTGCCTCGGCGCCCAGCGTGGCAAAACGCAGCGACGTGCCGGTTGGCTGGCCAACCATGGGCCGGAGATATGCGGCAGGGAACAGGCCGTGCACGCCAATGGAAATGGCGCGGCGAATGGGCCGGCTGGGCCGACTGGGCGGCATGGCCTTTAGAAAGACGTGCTTCGATGGCGGCGGCGGAGCGCGCAGGATGAGGTTGGTGATTTGTGTGGCAATGGACGGCGGTGGCGGCGCGGTATATGTGTGTGCGAATGAAGGTAAGAGGAGGTTTGGTTTGGTAGAGGTCGAGAGGGTGTCACTGGATACAGAGTCGAGACTTGCCGTGGATCCGTTCTGGCGGCGCAGCGTCATGTCGGGCTGGCTCTTGGAAGGGCGAATAGAGTCGAGGGGCGTGGCCGGGTCGGTGGGTGAAGTCGACAGCGGAGAGCCCTGATTGGAAGCACCGCGATGGCGCTTTTTAGACGCAGCTGTTTCCGAGATTGAACCCTTTTTCTTTGTCGGTTTTGGCAGCGAAGGCGAAGGCAGCGGCGGTAGCGGCTCCACCTGTGTTGCCGGCTTGGGACTCTCCTCGGACGCTTCGCCCATCACGGCGATTTTGCCGTTTTCCGGCTGCAAAGTTGATCCGGATGAGGTCTCGGTGTCTGGGGGTTGGCGCGACCAGAAAGCCCAGGTCGAGCCGGACGCCGGCGGTTTTGCGGCTTCGGTGGTAACGACTGAAGCATCCTGCATCACCTGGTCTTCAGGCTCTGGTGCAGATGCAGGCTCCACCGAAGATTCAGTCTCAGGCGTCTTGGGCGGGTTGTTTGGCGGCATCTGGGTGCTAGAGCCGTACCAATAGCTATAACTAAACCAACCAGCAGCAGCGCTGACATCAGCAGAAGCAAAAGCAGAATCAGAAGCAGAGACGGTGCTCGAGTCTGTGTTTGAGACAGAATTCGCTGGCAACTGTAACTCCGGCAATCCGCCTGTATTTGCGGCTGTATCTGCATCTGCATGCACATCAAGTGGGTCCGGCTGCTGCAGGTTTACATGTGCATTGCCTGTAGATGCAGATGCAGCTGCAGATGCCGCCGTTTCTAAATTTGGCTGAGTGCCAGAACCAGTATTTGTATTATTACTGGTGACTTCTGCGCCGGTCGCTTCTGAGTCTTTGGAATCGTTTGTTGAAATGTCGGTCGGCGGCGCGGCGGTATGCGAAAACCAGCTGCGGATCCAGGCGGTTGGGGGAGCAGGAAGCATCCCTAACGTTAGATATGAGTTTGTTCCAGCTTCAGCTTCAGTTGGTTCTATCGCTGTCTCTGTCTCTGTCGCATCTGCCGTTGTTGTCGGCGCAGCCTCTTCTACCACCACAGCCTTTGGCGCATTGGGCAAACCAGTCGCTTCTGGCCAGATTGTGCGCGACGACGAGGCAGAAGACACAGCCAAGTTCTCGCCGACACTCGGTTTGGAGCGCAGCTTCTTCTTAGGGTCCGCGTCGATACCGAATGTTGTAAAAGACGGTAGTGTTTGTGCGCGGGTTGGTGGTGAAATATCGGCCGTCTTTGTAGAGTCTGGGGTCTCTGCAGAAGTCACCCGCATATTCTTAATACTGGCAGCGCGCCGAACAGCGGCATCTAGCCGGGTAATATTTTCCATGGGTGACGGCTGCTGCAGAGTGTCGCCGAGAATAGTTTCGCACACGATTTTTGTGGACGCTGCGCTTTTTCGAGGCCACGAGCCGTACCAGCTGGGCTTTTTGGTCATCTTGTCATGGCTTTAGTGAGATATTCGGGCAAAGAAAATAAAAAGAAATTGAGTGAGGGAAGTGGGAAATGAAAAAGATGGGAAAAGAAAAGAGGCAGGGAACAAAAGCATGTACATAAATAAGAACGAAACGGAGGCGCAGGAAATGAATGCACTCACCCGTGGAAGCGTCCCACTATCCCTGTTTCCGCGCTCACAACCCGCTGTTGCATTCTTCTGTTTCTTCTGTTTCTGGTCTGCTGCTGCCTCTATGCGCGCACTGTTCGATGACGCAGCAGCAGTTTCCAGGCCTGGCTTGCTCTGGCACAGGCGTTTTCGGGGGGGCATCATGATAAACATGGAGGAAAATAGCGGGCAGAAGGACAAATAGAAACAAAAAAAATAAAAATAAAAATAAAAAAGGCAGACAAAAGATCACGGAAAAGATAGAAACATAAAGGCCGCCCTTTGCCCTTTATTTTCTGTGCGCACACCAACAATAACATCACTCAACAAATCCAAAAGTCACAAGCCATTACAGTGTAGATCAGATGCGCTGCTTCATTAATTAGAGCTTAACATCCCTGTAAAACAAGCTTCTCCCGCAATATCAACCTGCATTCCGCTCTCCAGTGCGTGGGGATTCCAGTGAATAGGAAGCACTATTAGTGATTAGTGCACTGGTGTTCTGAAAGCACTAAAAGACCATAAGTGCCAGGGATGTCTCCTTAGTGGTCAAGCGTTGAGCAACGGTAGGGTTACAAACAAGGGCTCGAGAGGGTTAACAGACTAAAAGGGTTAATATGCTCCCGGCTCTTCCACGGTTAAATCTATTCTTATCTTATCAATGGAGGGACCCGAAAAAAAAAGTTTTGGACTGTCTAATTATATTATCCTAAGCAAAGCAAGACCAAGCAAAAAGAAGGAAAAGAAATACACCAAATTTCTTCTTATAATCATCACCATCTAAAATCAAACAGTGTCGACTCGAATACCAGCCAATTCTTTCGTTTCTGCTGGTCTTCACATTCGACACTGCTTCAGTCTTGATTTACACCCCCCATCATGAGCGCCCTTAAGCGCAAGCAGGCCCCCGGAGCCAACCCGCCGGCCAAGTCTGCAAAGGTTTCCAATGCGCCGCAAAACAAGAAGCGCAATGCTGCCACGCCTTCAGTAGCCGCTACCGCTGCCGGCAAAAAGGTCAATGCCTTTAAGGATGCTGCCAACAAGGTGGCCGAGGCCCCGCCAAAGTCCATCCTCAGCTCTCTGCGCGAGGAGGAGCCGCTGTTTCCTCGTGGCGGTGCCAGTGTGCTGACGCCGCTGGAGCAAAAGAAGATTGGCCTCGAGGCCAAGGCCGATGCGTTGAGAGAAGAGGACGAGGAGATGCTGGATGAAGCGCCCAAGAAGGCTGCTGCCAAGAAGACCAAGGGCCGCAGCAAGAAGGACGACAAATTTGAAAAGGATGAGAACGCCGTCAAGGTTGAGGCTCTCAACTTCAAGGTACGCACTTTATATTGACAGTTCACATCCCAGATTGCTAACCCCATGCAGAAAGTCACCAAGGGCAGTCTTGTACTCGCTCAAATTACCGAAGTCAAGCCTCTGGGTCTGACCCTCGACCTCCCCAACAACCTGTCCGGAACCGTCGCCATCACCTACGTTTCCGACACCCTCACACAGAGACTGCAGGCCTCGGCCGATGCCTCCGATAGCGAAGAAAACGACGACGACGCCGCCGACTCCTCTGCCGATGTCGACCTGAAGCAGCTCTTCACTGTCGGCCAGTACGTGCGCGCCGCTGTTCTGTCGACCAAGGACGGCTCCGGCAAGTCTCGCCGCCACATTGACCTCTCCCTGAGACCGTCGGACTGCAATGCTGGTCTGACTTCGGACGAGCTGGTTACCAACGCCATGGTCATGGCGTCAGTCGTCAGTGTCGAGGAAAAGGGTTGCGTCATGGACCTCGGCATTTCTGGCCAGGACATGCGCGGCTTCCTGCCCCGCAAGGAGCTCGACAAGAGCATTTCAGAGGACCGCCTGCAGCCCGGCACTGTCTTTTTCTGCCAGGTTATTAGCAAGTCGGGCAAGGTTGTCCAGCTGACTACTCAGAACGCCAAGATCTCGTCGATCAAGAACACTCCCCACAATGCCACGACCATCAACACCTTTGTTCCTGGTACTGTCGTCGACGTGCTTGTTGGTGGCACCACCTGGGGTGGTCTCTACGGTAAGATCATGGGCTCGCTGGATGCCACGGCCGATCTTATCCACTCTGGTGTTGGTCCGCTGTCGGCCAACTTGGAGAACAAGTACAAGGTGGCTTCCAAGGTCAAGGCCAGAGTCCTGTTTACTCTGACTTCGGCCACGTCGCAAAAGGTTGGTGTGTCGCTGCTGCCTCACATCCTGTCGCTTGAGTGCAGGAAGATTGGCGGCGCCGTGCCCACCAAGACTGTGCCCATCTCTTCGTTTATCGCAGAGGCTACCGTCAAGCACGTCGAGACCGAGATGGGTCTGTTTGTTGACATTGGCCGCGCCGGTTTCCGCGGTTTTGCCCACATTTCAGCTCTGTCCGATGAAAAGATTGATGCCCTTTTTGAGAACAGCGGTGGCCACCAGCTTGAATCCAAGCACAAAGCGCGTGTCACTGGCTACAACGCCATGGACGGCATCTTCCAGCTGTCGCTTCAGCCCAGTGTTCTGGCGCGCCAGTACCTGCGCATGGAGGACGTTCCCATTGGTGCCATTGTCAACTGCACGGTTGAGAGTGTGCCTGTTGGTCCTGACGGTGTTACTGGTGTTGTGGCCAAGGTTGGCCCTGGTATTGTTGGCTTCATCACGGCCAAGCACCTGGCTGATGTCGAGCTGCAGCACCCCGAGAAGAAGTTTCGCGTTGGTGTTTCGCTCAAGGCCCGTGTGCTGGCTCTGGATGTTGAGACGCGCAAGCTGAAGCTAACGCTGAAGAAGACGCTCGTCAACTCGGATGCGCCCGTGGTTTCCAACATTGCTGATGTTTCGGTTGGCCTGCGCATGCCCGGTACCATTACCAAGCTGCTGTCCAACGGCGCCTTTATTCACTTTTACGGCACCCTGCGCGGATTCCTTCCCGTGTCTCAGATGTCAGAGGCCCTGATCAAGGATCCCAGCGAGCACTTCCGCGTTGGACAGGTTGTCAGCGTCCACGTTCTGGATGTTGACCCGGAGAAGCGCCGTCTGGTTGTCTCATGCCGGGACCCCTCGGCCTTTGGCGTTGAGAAGCAGGCTGCTCTGAAGAATCTCAAGATTGGCGAGTCTGTCAGCGGTAAGGTTATGGAGAAGGCTGAGGATATGGCTGTTCTGGAGCTGGCTGAGACGGGCCTCAAGGCTTTCCTGCCCATGGGCCACCTCAGCGACAAGAGCAGCGCCAAGAACCGCGCTCTGCTCAAGAAGCTGCACGTCGGCCAGACTATTTCGGATCTGGTTGTCCTGGAGAAGCACGAGCACCGTCGTGCCATCACTCTTACGCAGAAGCCCAGCCTGAGCGCTGCTGCCAAGGACGGCAAGCTGGTGCAGGATGTGGCCGAGGTCAAGGTTGGCAGCACTCTTGCCGGCTTTGTCGGCCACATTACTGCTACTGCCGTCTTTGTGCACTTTGCCAGCAAGGTCACTGCTCTGCTGCCCAAGTCGCGCATGCCTGCTGATATCCGCGAGGAGCCCAACTTTGGCTTTGAGCTGCTGCAGTCGGTGTCGGTCGAAGTTGTCTCGGTGAACCCCGAGCAGGGCCGTCCGGTGGTTGTCATTGCTGGTACCAAGACTGAGCAGAAGCCTAAGGGCGCTGCTGCTGCTACTGCTGCTGCTGAGATGCCCAAGTTTGAGGGTATCCAGGGGGAGTTTGGCTTTGGCACTACTCTGACAGCCAAGATTACTGCTGTCAAGGCCACCCAGGCCAATGTCCAGATTGTTGAGGCGTCAGAGCTGCAGGGTCGCATTGACGTTTCGCAGCTGTACGACTCAGTATCAGACATTTCCAACACCAAGGCGCCTCTGTCTCACCTGAAGAAGGGCGACACGGTTCCCGTCCGTGTTCTCGGTGTCCACGATGCCCGCAATCACAGCTACCTGCCGATTTCCCACCGCTACAAGGCGCACCAGGTCCTGGAGCTGACTGCTCGCCCGTCGGATCTGGCTGCTGACAAGCCTGCCCCTCTGGCCTTTGGCGATATCAAGGTTGGCGCCAAGTACTTGGCGTTCATCAACAACAGCGACAACCACGGCGTGTGGGTCAGTCTGGCGCCCAATGTCCGCGGCCGCGTTGCCGCCATCGACCTGAGCGACGACATGACTCTTCTGGGCAACATTGGCGCCAACTTCCCCATTGGCATGGCTCTGTCTGTGTACGTTGTCAGCATCGATGCCGAGCGCAAGCTGTTGTCCCTGTCGGTGCGCAGCGATGCCGAGCGCAAGGAGATTACGTGGGATTCGGTCAAGGCCGGTGCAGTCCTGCCTGGTCGCGTGACCAAGGTCTCGGATCGCCAGGTGCTGGTCAAGCTGAGCGAGGAGGTTTCGGGCCCGATCCACCTGCCCGATCTGCACGACGACTTTGAGCAGGCACGCCCGCAGAACTTCAAGAAGAACGACCTGGTGCGTGTGTCGGTGGTGGACATTGACCGCGCCAACAAGCGCGTGCGTCTGTCGGCGCGCGCGTCGCGTGTCATTGGCTCGTCGTCGCCTGTTGTCGACAAGGAGGTCTCGGCGGTATCACAGCTCGAGTCTGGTGCCATTGTCCGCGGCTTCATCAAGTCGGTCTCTGATACCGGTCTGTTTGTTTTGCTGGGCGGCAACGCTACGGCACGCGTCAAGATTAGCAACATGTCGGACAAATACATTAAGGACTGGAAGGCATCGTACCAGGTTGACCAACTGGTCAAGGGCCGCATCGTGTCTCTGGATGCTGAGGCGCAGCGTATCGAGCTGAGCCTGAAGGAGTCTGCTCTGGACAGCAAGTACGTGGCGCCCAAGTCGTGGAGCGACCTGAAGGAGGACATGATCCTGACGGGTGTGGTGCGCAAGGTCGAGGAGTACGGCGCGTTTATCGAGGTTGAGAACGCCGACCGTGTGCGTGGTCTGTGCCACCGCAGCGAGATGGCCGAGCAGGCTGTCGCCGATGCGCGCAAGCTGTACAACGAGGGCGATCGCGTCAAGGTCAAGGTGCTAAGCCTGGACCTGAAGAAGAAGCGTGTCAACTTTGGTCTTAAGGCTTCGTACTTTGAGGGCGAGGAGTCTGACGATGAGGACGAGGATGTCGAGATGGGTGGTGTTGCCGTTGAGAACTCTGACGAGGAGATGGATGATGTCGAGAATGGCGATGAGGAGGAGGTCGAGGGCGATGAGGAGGAGGACGAGGAGGAGGACGAGGAAGACAGCGAGGACGACGAAGCTGTTGCCCCGGCCTCCGGCAAAAAGTACGACTGGGCTGCTGATCCGTTTGCTCAGTCTGACGACGACTCGGACTCTGACTCAGACTCTGCCGTCAAGAAGACCAAGAAGTCCAAGAAGAAGTCGGCCATCCAGGTCGACAAGACGGCCAAGCTGGATGTCAACGGCCCCAAGACCACTGCCGACTACGAAAAGCTCCTACTCGAGAGCCCCGACGACTCGGACTTGTGGCTCGAGTACATGGCGCTGCCGCTGCAGCTCGGCGACATGACCAAGGCCCGTGACATTGCCGAGCGTGCCATTAAGACGGTCAATGTGCGTGAGGAGACGGCCAAGCTGAACATCTGGCTGGGCTACATCAACTTGGAGGCCGAGTTTGGCACCAAGGACCGTCTGGACGAGGTGTTTAAGCGTGCGTGCCAGTACAACGACGAGCTGGAGGTACACACGCGCGTGGCGTCGGTGTACATCCAGACGCAGCGGCTGGAGCAGGCCGAGACGCTGTTTGAGGCCATGGCCAAGAAGTTTGGCTCGCAGTCTCCCGACGTGTGGTCCAACTACGCGCACTTTTTGCACGCGACGCAGGGCCGGCCCGACCGGGCGCGCGCGCTGCTGCGCCGGGCACTGCAGTCGCTTAAGGACCCGCGCACCCATCTGCCGCTGACTGTCAAGTTTGCGGCGCTGGAGTTCCGCTCTGCGCACGGCGACGTCGAGCGCGGCCGCACCTTTTTCGCGGGCATCCTGGACGCGAACCCCAAGAAGGGCGACCTGTGGAGCCAGCTGCTGGATCTGGAGCTGGCGCATGCCGTGGCGGCACCCGACAAGGCCGATACGCAGGCCATCCGCGACCTGTTTGAGCGGCGCACAAAGGTTGCTGGGCTGAAGCCGGTGCCGGCGCAGAAGTGGTTCGAGCGCTGGGCCGAGTGGGAGGCGCGTGCGGACGAGGCTGGCAGAGACAAGGTCATGGCCAAGGCCAAGGCGTGGGTCATGGCGTTCAAGACGAAGCAGGCGGCGAAGAAGCAGAAGGAGGAGGAGGAGGCGGCGGCAGCGGAGGATGTGGACATGGACTAGAGTTCTCTTGGTCGCTTCAGGGAAAAAGTGTTTTGTGTATATTTTGTTTCTTGGCTATTTTTGTTTACACCTGCATTCATTGTTTTGCTTTGCTTTTCTGGGATTTGGCGTCATATACTAGTGTAAATCAACTCATTTATTGCCGATAAACACTTGTTGTGTTGTACGGAAAGATGTATGGGTGAATGTAGGCGTGAATTGAGGTGTGAGTGTAATCCGTACCCCATAACCCTAGGCCGGCTTGTGTCACATTGTGCTTATACCATACTGCATCCTTCCCCATTAAAATGCAGCGGATGTTGAGGTGCCGTCCGTTTCTTTGTCCAATCAAATTTCAACAAGGATCTCCCATTGCTAAAAATTCTTTGGAATCATTTGAGCACTTCCCGTCTGCTTTCTCTCTTTCCCCCTCTCTCTTTTCCCCTCTCACAACCCACAACACAATCCCCCCAGCCCACAGCTTACAATGCCCGCCCCCATCCGCGTCGCCATCATCGGCCTTTCCCTCTCCGGCGGCTGGTCCCCCACTACGCACCTCCCCGCACTCCTTTCCTCGCCTTCCTACACCCTCACCGGCATCCTCAACTCAACGCCCGCCCGCTCCGCCGCCGCCATCACCCACTTCTCCCTCTCCGCCACCACCGTCGCCTTCCCTTCGCTCGCCGCCCTGCTTTCCTCCGACGCTGACCTGATTGTGTGCTGCGTGTCCGTGTTCGACCACGCCTCCATCCTGCAGCCGGCTCTGGCTGCCGGCAAAGCTGTCTTTGCCGAATGGGCCCTCGCCACTAGCTCCGCCGAAGCCCTCGCCCTGGTCACCCTGGCCCGCAAACACGCCGCCCGCTCCGTTGTCGGTCTCCAGGCTCGCTGTGCACCGCTCACACGCACGCTCGCGCGCATCCTCGCCGCCCACACCCTCGGCCGCATCCTCGCCTCGCACTTCACCGCCGACGCTCTGCCGGGCCCCGTCGGAGACGCCGTCGACCAGCGGTGGGCGTATTTTCTAGCCGGTGAGGACACACGCATGGATACACAAGCGCTCGGCACCATCTACTTTGGTCACATTGTCGAGGCCTTTGCGCGGCTGTTTGGCGAGCCCGTCTCCGTCGCTGCACAGATGGCTACGACATGGCCGCTGGCGCGCATCACGCATGACGGCACTACGTTGCAAGACAACGTGTGCAAGACATCTGCCGACTACGTCACGATGCACGGCACGACGGAGCACGGCGTGCTGTACTCAGCGCAGTTGCGCGGCGGGGCTGGCTTCGACACAGCCGAGACGCCGGGCCTGGTGTGGGACATAATCGGGACGGAGGCCACGCTGCGCGTCACTGCGGTGTCAGGCATGATTAACCTGGACGACACGACGCAGCGGGTGCGAGTGCGGCGGAACTCGACGGGGGATATTGTCGATGTGCCGGTGGAGCAGCCGGCGGAACATGTGCGTGGGACGCACAACATTGGGGTGCTGTATGATCTGTTTGCTGCAGACGACGACACGGCCGGTGATATGCCGACGCTAGAGCATGCGGCGCAAAGACATTTGTTCATTGACGCGCTGTTTGAAGCTGCGCGGACGGGACAGACGGTGACACCGAAGCGGCTCGCGGATTTGCTCCAAGTTGGAATGAAATAGGGTACTTATATCCTATTTACAGAAATCATTTTCAACCGAAATACAACAGGCTTCGATGGCGCAGTGGTAGCGCAGTGGTCTCATATTCATGAGGAGTCTGATTTCAATCAAATTCACACGGATTATGCCATCCAAAGGTCGTGAGTTCGACCCTCACTCGGAGCATGCTTTTTTTTAGCTGATAAAGCTAGAGTCCATTTTCACGCGACGTCGAGAGGTATCTTTGATAAGCCACATTCCCTTATAGATAGAGACCTGAGGAAAGTATTCAGGGCCTACCAGGCCTTGGTCTGTCACAGCCTTCTGCTGAGTGGTCTTGCACGTTGCGTAGCAATGGACTCTAGTTTTGCAATTTTTAGGGTATGAGTAGCCCTCCAACCCATAAGCTAAAACCATATTCCTCAGTGCAACTGAGGATTGTTTCATGAGAATTTTAAACCAAGAATTGAAGAAGAGATATGATTGATTGAATCTGGTGGAGAAAGATGAAATAACTTGAAAATGATTCTTTTTGGTGAGTTGCGAAAAAAGCGCAGTTTTATTCTTAGACCCACAGTATATACTTGTTCATAAAACGTAGCTCACACTAACACCGTACACCCTCACCGTCTAAACACTGTCGCCCCCAGCCGCTCAATCTCCCTCCCGTCCTCCGTCGTTCGACCCGCTGCCTCCAGCAACCGGATATATGCATCCGAGTCTTTGATCTTGATCGCCTCCTCGGCCGCCTTGACATACTGCCCGCACTTTTCATACATAGCAATGACCACACCGGGCTCGAGAGACGTGCACTTGGGAATGAACAAGGCGGCCACGCGCGGGTTTCCGGCCTGTAGTGTGAGGTTGTAAAAGGGCTGTTTTTGTTAGCATTGTTCGGTGGGTCGGAACATAGAGGTGGCAATAGTAGAGCTTACCTCCCAGCCAATAGGGCTCTTGCGTTGCTTTGATATCTCTTTGATCTCGTCCCAGTCACGCTTCGCCACCAGGGCCCGTAGTCTACCACCTGTTAGTTTGAATATACCCTGCCATAGAAAAAAGAATGACTCACCGAATCCACCACGCCACCTTCTCTGGTACCTTGAACTCGCTCTGGAGCTTCTTCGCCTTTCCAGAGTTACCCAGCTTGATCAACTGGAATATCGTCTCGTGGACACTCAACCCCGTAAAGTCATCAGTCAAGTCTCTCTCCAGCCCATCCTGCGCCCGCAGAAGCATCGTCGACTCCCTCAAGGCATGTAGGTCAAAGTTGTTCTCCTTTGAGTCTGCGAGTACCTTTGCTGCTAATGCAATTTTGTCTGCCGCTAGTCGCGCTGTGGGCTGGGCCAAAGACTCACGCAGCAAGACTGTTGCTCCGTCTACCCGTCTGTCGTCTTGGTAGTACAAATCTTTGAGCAGCGAGTTGTCGCCTTCGCGAACAGCCCCAGACTCAATCAGAGCACATGCAGCTGGTCGGGCATTGAGAACGCGGAAGAAGGCAGCCAGAGGAAGCTTGTTCTTGAGTTGAAGCAGAACAAACAACATCAAATCTGTGTCGCCGCTTTCAATGGCCTTGTCTAGAGCTAGCTCGTCTTCCTCCATGGCCAGTAAAAGGGGCACTTGCCGGCCACCTCTCGGCTCATGGTTGAGTAGTTGTGTCGCCAGACGCCCTCTGCCTTCGTTGTATGCTGTGTGTGCAATCTCCTCAAACGACACGCCGGGCTTGCCCTTGAGCTTCTCCACCACCAGCCGACAGATAGTCTCGTCATCCTCTGTTCCAAGCTTGACTTTGGCCTTGGCCCAGTGGACATAGATTCCATCAGTTGGCAGGCGAAGATACTCGGCAACCCTTAGAGCCAAAAGGTATTCGTTTCTAGAAAGAAGTCTTTCGACTAGCCGTTCGGCCGTCAGCCGGTGGAACTGCTCTAGCGAGAGCGGCATACCAATCTCGAAGAAACGGACGGCATTGAGCACTCGTAGGGTTTCGCACATGTCGACAAAATCGTCGCTGTTGTAAAGATCAAGAACTGATTTGCCAAAAGATGCCGCTTTAAGCAGTTGCTTCTGCCAGTGGACATCAAACTCGCGACCGGCGGCGTTGACGCACGTATTGACAGCCTCTGTTAAGTTGTTCCGAATCAGCTGAATGTAGTCGTCTGCTTTTGGTGACTGCAGTTCAAGCTGGGCAACAGCATCGAGCAGAATGGATGCCGGCGTCGACTCGGCAAATTGGCCAAAGACCTCGTTTGTTTCTGACGGAACTTCTTGAATGAAGTCGCAGACATCATTGGTGAGAATAATGGCACCGTCATGCTCTGTCCATCCCAGTTAGCAATAGCTTATAGAAAAGTAGCAGACAACTCACCAGATATTACGTGCACTCTGTTCGTGTCGTACAGATACGTTGTAGAAGTATCATCAGGTCCAATGACGTGAACCTCGTCTTCCCATGCAATCAGCGCATCATTTCCAACCCACTCGACATGCTTCGGCGGAATCTCTGAACCAGAGTCATGCTCGACAAACCGCTCCTGGAAGTCGCTTGATACCACGTGTGTGATTCCAGCCGGAGTATAAAGCGCCACGCGGCGGCCGTTTGGCGACACGCTGATGTGGCTAAAAGGGCCAATATCGAGGAACCGGTCCTCACAGTCTGTGGCATCGACGTAATAGATGGTGCTCTCCATACTGACCAGCACCTCGACCGACCGCGACAATGTGTAGTGAGGCGGGATAATAGCCCATGAGTGGACATGGCCGTCCGGAATCGGCGCCAGCAGCTTTGGCCGAGGCTCAGTGTACGTAGTCACCGAAACGAGAGAATTGTTTCCCAGTAAAGCCACCATTCCCTCACCATAGAATCTATCGAGCGTTAGCCCAGGATGCCCGGAACTCTTGCAGTCTCAATACGTACTCACCTGCACGAAACGACGCCAACACTCTCAGCATCATGGCCAAGAGTGAACTGTGTGAATTCGCCTTGATGGTCATAGCAGCGCACTGTGCCTTCGGGCATAACCACAAGAAGCAGTTCGTCTTCCGACCATCCGAGACCCTTGATCACGCCGTTCTCCCACGGAATCTTGCGCAGCGGCTTGCCGGCGAAGCTGTAAATGTCGATACTGGGCTTTGATGCTTTGCCAGCCTGGTACGCCAGGATCTTAGTGTCGTCTTTCCATAGCGCTGTTGTCCAGTTAGCAAACACTCAGCCACAACATGTAAACAGCCAAGTCTCACCCAAAGACCCGCCATACGGCGCCGCAGCGATGACGTAGTTGTCCAGGTCCAAGTCCTGATCGAACACTTCGGTATACAGCTGGATTTTTCGGTACCATTTGTCGCCCAAATGCTCCCAATCTGTTCTTGGCTGCGCTGCGTCCATCTTAGCGGTTCTGTAGTTAATTAGTGACCAGATAGAAAGTCGAGGGAATGCGCTCTTGTTTGCTTGTTTCTGTTTCTGGGCGCATGAGGCTGGGTAGGCAAGGCTGAAGCTAAGCTCCATTTCAATTGGCAGTGGGTAGCTTTAAGCTCCTAGGCCCAGCTTGCCACGGCTGAACCCTGGGTAAATGCTACAGTGCTTGAACCTTGTCGAAATCGCGGGGCACAACTTGCAGCCCAAATTCCATCGTGACGTCGTTTTAAAGCACAAGCTCTGAAAGCTTTACTTGGCGCTATTACTTGATCTTCTATTTATTAATTTCTTGGTTATATTATCCGTACGCTTCAACAATGTCTCGATTTCTTGTACCCCGAACAAACTGGCGCGACGAATATATGCAAGCTTTAGATAAGGCGGCGCAACAAAAGCCAGTTGACAATGGGCTTCTTAGTGCTTGTAAGTCCAGCTCTTCCGCCCCGGCCAAGCCGACAGCCACCGCTTTTTTTCCCCGTACAATGCACTAACCTCCTTTTTTTTTCTTTCCAAGGTGCCCAACTATCCGACCGCATCGCCGTTCTCGAAGCCGAAAACTCTCTCCTGCAGCAACAACGCGCCGCCCCATCGTCCCGAAATGCCGCGCAAACGCCAGCGCCAGCGCCTGATCTCGAATTGCAGCGCGACTTCGCCGAGGCCCTGCGCCAAAAGTCCAACTTCGAGACGCGTCTGCGAACTGCAGAATCCGAGCTGGAAACCTTGCGCGCGCAAACAAAAAGCGATGCGCGCGAACTGAAAGATATAAAGACCGAATGGGCGCAGTTCTCTACAAAGACCAAAGACTTGGAGCATGAGTTGCGTGAAAAGAAGCGCCTGTTAGATGTCTGTACCTCTTGCTTCAATCCTAGCACTCACAGTACCAGCTTTTGCTTTTTCATCCCATGGCATCTATACAAATCCATGACTGCATAGCTAACTATCACCGAATAGAACCTCCAAGATGAAATTCTCACGATGAACCTACAATTGACCATGGCCGAGAACCAACGCGACAAAATCAAGGCCGAAAACAGAGAGCTCGTTGACCGATTCCTCGAATACAAGTCTAGACAAGTAGACGCCATGAACAAATCCAATGAACCGCGGAGTGATCGTCGACATCGAGATCGCGGCGACGCCAACAATGGAAGAAGCAGCGGTAGACCGTGAATCATCGTCATACTACTGCATCACAGACAAAGAAGTCGCCAAGACTAAGAATATTTACGTTGTATTTGTTGCAGAAACACTTCAGATAAAGCAATATTTAAAGACAAAAAGCATAGAAATAAAACCGGCATTTGGGAAAAGGGAATAAATAGGTAAGAATAGCGCAAGCAAATCCCAAGTCTAACGTACAACATACATACATGCCCTGTTCACACAGGGAAGAAAAGAAATAAATCAAAAAAGGAAAATACTACTAGTGGTAACAAGAAACAAACGAAAAGAAAATATTTCGGAAACAGAGAAAAAAACAGGGAAAAGCAAAAGGCCAGCCAAACGCCCCCGCCATAGCAGGATATCCACAGTGGGCGCGGAAGAGGGTATGATGAACATAGTAAGCAGAGCAAAGATAAACGTGAAATCAACCAATCATGGAGACGAATCTACCGCTTAGTCGAGATGCAGTAGTTGCCTCCAGCATTCGTCCAGCTCACATAGCCCTCGGGATACGTGTGATCCTCAACATCCAAAATCGTGCTGCCGACATCATTGATGTTGTGCGAGCTCTTGTGGTCGTGCACAAACGTCTTGAGCGAGATGATTTTGCAGCCCGACTTGAGGTCCAAAAACATGCGCACCAGGTCGTCGTTGAGCTGCGACGTAAACGCCTGGTTGTTGACGAGAATCACATCGGCCCGCTTTAGTGCCTCCAGGATGCGCGCATTCTTGCGGAAGTCGCCGCGCTCAAGGCGCACCTTGCCGGCACTCAGGCCCCACAGACGACAGCGCGCTTTGAACTCGCGGACCTGCGCGTCACCCAAGTTGCAGGCGTTTTCCATCATTTCGCAGCCCCAGCTCTCGCAGCCGATTTCAAGGGCTGCTTGGATAACCACGTTGCCGACTCCAGAGCCCAGGTCAACAAAGACCTGGTTCGACTTCATATGCAGCTTCTCCACAAGGATGTCCGTAATAAAGGGCGAAAGAAGTTCTCCGTACACATTGTCCGTGCCGTTTTCGTACTTGCTCAGTAGCTCAACCTTGGGCGCCACAGTGCGGTCGTAAACCTGAGTCAAGATAAACGACACAAAGTCACTGGGTAGACCATGTTTCGCTTGCAGGTTCTTAGCAATCGTGCCATCGCGCACCAGAGCCCGTAGGCGCTTGTTATACTCGGAAAGGGCAGTCTTGAACAGGGCGAGGTCCTGGACCTTTTGGTTGGAGGCTTTCGTGAGACGGCGAACAATGCCGTGATGGTCGTCGGTAAATGGGCGGGCCTGTTCGTCGGTGAGGTAGTTATCGGCAACGTGCTGAACAACATCGATTATGCTGGAAACGGCATCGATTTTATCTTTACCCCAAACAAGCTCATATCTAGTAGAAAAGTAAAAGCGTTAGTACGGAAAATGACCAGGCCTGGTAGAAAGTGGGGGTCGCTAAGAAACAAACCTTTCGCGTGAAAATAAGCTAGGATATTGCAAATCCACACGGACTTCATCGGGCTTTGCCCCCAATACCGGCGTACACTTGAGCTCCAGCGATGCCAGGTCAGCGGCGTGGACCATGTTAAGAGCCTTGTGTCGAGAAGCATCATCAAAAGCAATTTTGTCTATGACAATTCTGCTAGGGTCATCTTCCACGGCCATTCGCGCACGCTTCTTGCGCTTGTGTGGGTCAATTGCCGCTAGCCAGTCATCGTCGTCCTCGCTTTCGGAGCTCGAGTCAAATGTTACATGCGACGGCGATCGTGGTTGCGCGCTGCCGGCCTTGCGTTTCCGAAGATGCTGTTCATCAGAGGACGAGGTCAACGGCGACGAGATGCGGGGTCGAGAGGTCGATGCGGATGACGCCGAAGCAGCGATAGAGATTGAAGATGCGCGGGATTGATGGCTGGACGACGGGTTCGGGGATGACCGTGGTGATGAGGATGAGGAGGGACTAAGACGACGTATCGGTGCCGGGACCGGAGGCCGAGAAGAGCTGGCAGACGTGGACTTGGACTTGGGCGCGGTAGAAGACGACGAAGGGGCGACGCGGGACGAGGAAGTCAAGGCGGTGGACGGTTTTAGCTTTGGGCGCTCGACGGTCACGCGCTCTATACGGATCTTGGGCGGATCGGACTTGAACTTGTTTTTGCCGCGAAAAAGCGACATGACGGGCTTATTTCCTAACGGCTCCGGAGAAAGGAAGAATCAGATAGCGAGGGAGGAAAATTCCAGTGAAGTCAAGACAATGCGCTAGTAGGAAATCGGACAGGGCAAAAAGAAAAGGCGCCGAACCAAGAAAGAAGATTGACTACTTGAACAAGTAGCTCAAGATAATCAAAAAAAAGAATAAAAATTAATATGCTGGGGCTGACTCGATATGTTTTCCTCGCTATGCTGGCAGAAAATACCAGGAAATCGCTGAATAATTTACTGTAGAAAGAAAATTTAAAAAAAAAAAAAGGAAAAGAAAAAATATAGGACCGATTTGGTGTAGCCGAATGTATCAGTAGTAGCGCAGTTATCGGCTCAAAAACGCTGATCGTGAACAAAAAAAAAATGGAATGAGGCTAAATGCAACAAAAAAGCTTGGAATAAAAAAAAATGAAAAGAAGGGAAGACTAAAAGGTCGGTAAAAATGAGCGAGTCAGAAGAGAACGAAGACAAAAAAAAAGAAGAAAAAAAAAAGTAAAAAGGCAAACAATTGGCAAGAAGTGAGTGACGAGGGTTTGGAAACAAAACGTTCAGTAGTTGCACGTTTTTTCTAGCCTTTTTTTTTCTGCGATGTTTCCTTGCTATCTTCACTTTTTTTTTCGGGGCCGCGTCAAGGAAACAAAAACGAACGGGACAGGCAGAAAAAAAAAAAGAAAAAAAAAAGAAAAGAAAAGAAAAGGTACGTACCGAAACAGAGTTACAGTCACAGTTCCAGCGGCGAGCCTGCAGAAGCTCATGGAAGGCCAGGCATTAGTCTTTAGTCTTTAGTGGACAAGACTCTGTAAGTAGCGAACCAGGGGGCGCATTGCCGGCTCTAGTAGCGGGGCTTCCGTGGGTGGGGGCAATAACTGCAATTGAGTCACGTGATATAGTACGGTCAGATGATCCCGGCTAACCCTGGAGACGTCATGTTTCTATCGCAATTCTTTCTCTTTGCTTTTAGAGTTGTGCTACTTTCTACAGCTCATCCAACCACGGAATCGACTCCTGGGCTCCCTTCTTCTCCACAGTCTTTGCAGCAGCCTTGTTAGCTATCCGCACGGCCTGCTCCGTGGTGTTTCCCTTGATAATTTCCAGGGCGTACGCAGCGACGAACGTGTCTCCAGCCGCCGTAGTATCCACCACCTTAGCCTTTTCCGCCGGAACCAGACCCTGCGCGCCGTCCTCTGCTGAGTAAAATACGCCGCTACCGCCCAGGGTAATCAGAACATTGCGTACACCGTAGCCCTTGAAGATCCCAGCGACCCGCTGAAGGCCCTCCTCCGTCTTGATATCGCTCTCGTCACAGTCCGAGAGAATAATGGCCTCGGTCTCGTTGACCACCAGGTACGCCAGATCCTTGTAGTATTCAACCGGGATCTTCTGAGCTGGTGCCGGGTTGAGAAGAACCGGAACTTCCTCACGCTTCGCTGTCTGCATGCACTGCAGCACCGTCTCGAGCGGAATCTCCAGCTGCATAATCACCAGCGCTGGCTTCGGGCCCGGAATACCGGCAGCAAACTCTTCAGGCTTGACGGTGTAGTTGGCTCCAGGCGACAGCATGATGCGGTTCTCGCCGCTATCCTCGACCAGAATGATTGCTACGCCAGTAGACACACCCTCGGCCACCTTGACGTCCGAGCTCTCGACGCCGTAGCCGGCCAGGCCCGCAAGCATGTCGGTGCCGTTGGCGTCGTCGCCAACCGCGCCCAGCATGCGCACAATGGCGGTGCCCTCGCTGAGGTCCTTCTTGCGGGATAGCTTAGCGCAGGCAACAGCCTGGTTGGCGCCCTTGCCACCAAGGCCGGTGTGGAATGAGTGCCCGGTCATGGTTTCGCCGCCACGGGGCACGTATGGAGTGTACATGACAAGGTCGGTGTTGAGCGAGCCGATGACGGCGATAACAGGTAAAGACGCCATTGTATATATGTGTGTAGCGGGCTGAGTAGCAAAAGAAGAAAAGAACAAGAAATATATCAAAATAAAGGTGGGACAAAGAGAAACCTGAGCAGTGCGGTTCGGAGTCTTTAAGTTAAAGACCCTGCCGCCAATGCCCATTGCATGCTCATGTGGGGCAGCGATGGGGCCGTCGGTGTCCGCTAAAGCCGCCACGTGACTGTCCCGCCATCAAGTTAAGTCCTACAGAGTAACTGTACTCTGTACTCCGTACTTCGTACAACATTTGTAACTTTAAATTTTTAGGTCAGAATGGACTTAAACCAGTCGGTGGCAAAAACATATGCACCAAAAGAAATTGTTCAATCACAGTACTATGTAATATGAAGCGCTTACAGGTGGTGCGCGCCCAGCGTATATTCCTTAGGGTTAAACCCGCTGTTAATCGACCACCTCGGAACACCCTTCGTGATGATCTCGGGACCAGGGCCACCACAGTGAATGCCCAGGACAACACCCTCGCCATTTTCGTTAATAGCGCGGTAGCCGGCGTGCTCACTCATGTATTTTTGGCCACGGGCTTCCTCGCTGTTGGCGTATGCACAAATGCCATAGGTCAAGTTGGCCGGGCTGACAGGAGGGTTGCAGTCGGTGGCAAGAGATCGCGGAGCTTGCGAGATTGGAGAAGTGTGGATAACTGCAGCAATGACAGACTGAATGACAGCCAGAATGGAGATGATAAAGTTAGTGGCGTCCATTGTGACTAAGGAAACTTAACATTGGAAGATGTATGAGCCAACGGCTTACTCACTTGAATTAAACAGTATTGAACGAGTGTTAAGAAGGTTAGAGAGGTTGAGGCTCAAGTTGAAGAGTGTAAAAAGCTTAATCTATGATAGAGGCTTGGTGATGAGCTCATAACGTCTTCTGGCAGCAGAAATTCATCTCTTCTTATACTTCAACAAACTGTCAGTTTGTTTCTAACTTTGGATTTACCATATCTGCGTAGTAGTAATGGGTATTTCACGATAATTCCCAAAGGCCCTGTTTTTTGAGCATTGGTAATTGAGCCATAGTGCTTAGCATAAACTACAAAATCGACATGACAGTAATCTACCATTCCACAATGGTCGTCTTTCGGCAATGTTTCAACACGATATCGTATTCGTTGACATAATAAAACCACACTTTATGTCAGTATGCAGCACACTATCGAGAACCCTAAAAATAGTTTTCTGGCCTGTGCGTGTTGCCATGCCAGTCGTGGAAGTCAAATTCAGCTCGCTTTCAGAGTAAAAAGGATGGACTTGGGTACAATACTAAGGATTTATTTGTGTTTACATCGAAAGAGAGGGCATGCGTTTGTAATAGGCGTCAAAGCTGTAGTTCTATTCGGACTTTGTATAATTGTGAGTGAACGAAGTAAGAATCATACTGCTAGCACTATTCCAAGAGGAGAAGCAAAAAGAAAATCCCGTGTAGGGTAAGGTTCGATTTTCCAGTCGTACTGGAGCATCGGGAATTGAGCCCAATGCGGGGGTCGAACCCGCAACCTTGAGATTAAGAGTCTCACGCTCTACCGATTGAGCTAACCGGGCGGGATTTATTAGTTAAATAATTGACCCTTATTAGCTATTATATAGGAAATAAAATCTTGGTTTTCTCTGTAAATCTACGAATCTTAGAGTAGTTAGAGCAGTTTCTGCCCATGTATATAAGTGCTTGAAAGACTGTGAGGGTACAAACCCTCTCCAGGTCTGGAGTAGTGCATTACCAGATCCCTTTTTTTTTTTCGTCTTTATCGTTTAGTGAATATCTTGCAAAGTTGGGAATGAGGACACATGGCAAAACTTGCTTTTTCTCTCGTCAGTGTCGTTCTTAGCCTTAGAAGGCTGGCAGTGATATCATTATGCCAGAGATTTAGGTGCCCTTGACAGTGTCAGCTTCTCCTTAACGATGCAAGAAATCACGTTCTAGGGAACGTGGGTCGTAGCCCTGGCCTTCTTTGTACCATGTTCGCACGTAGTCCATGAAACACCATGCAGTTTGTACCACTCAAACCTACCTCCTCGGCCTAAACTGCACTACTCTAATCCAGCCAGATGCACTCGCCACTTTCTGACGCAACTAAAAATCAGCTGTCTCGAGCTTAAGCACACGTCGATACAGGAGCAGCATGATACACAGTACTACTACGTATCGGTAACCCATGTGTGAATAGTATCAAGTGTCGGAATTGGCTTGTTCCCATGGAATGGGCTTGGCCGCTTTGGCATGTTCCTGGTCCATATTAGTTCACCATAGAGAACGCCTAGCTCTGGAGACTAGACAGTGGTTGGAGTTTAGATAGCGAGTTTCGGCCCGACACGAAAATAATAGGTAATAGCCTGTTGGCACATGGCTCATGGCTCACAGTTAAGACCAAAATCTAAACTCTGGCTCATACAATTGGCATCTCAGAGGACCGACTATCTCAATATTAGTAGGAATCGTCTAATCCAATGTATGAGACCTAAGGACTGACTCGTGAACATAATTTGCCATTTTGTAGACATAAATAAATTTCCTTACATGGGCCGTTGGGCCGCTCATGTATATCCCTTTTGAATATATAACCATTTCCACCAAAAATGATAGCAAGACGTAACATAATCCATAACAACAGAACAAAAGAAATAACCTCATTAACTCATGATCAAAGCACTAAATCCACTCAGGGACGGAACAATTGCGGATGCCCAAGTGCAAAACGTGACGACACTAAGCCAACCGAGTCCAAACGGTGGGAAAAGAGCGCAGCAAGAAAAAGACTGTGGGACATAGCAGCATGCTTCTCAATAGTAGCTCAGAAGGGGCATCTACACATGCCCTTTTTCCAAGACCGATCGCGCAGGCACTTGCGCGCTCGTCCGGTTAGGCGCGGTGACTCGACGAAGACGACGACGAGTGCGACTCGCTCATTTCCGAGTCCATCTGCGAGCGCGCACCGCGCGTCAGGTGGACGAATCTCCAAATAGCAAAACCGATAGCTACCAACAAAAAGAACAGGATAATGACAATAATGGCAATAGCATCATTGGGCTTCATCGTGTCTGTATTGGCGAGGGTGTCGTGCGAAAGGCAAAAACTATAGGGAGCTTGGAGTAGCTCAAATTCTCGTTGGAATGAAGACGGATAGGTAAAACTATGTCGGGGCGGGATGAGACTTTGTAGGGTGTATCGGTCGGCGGATCAGGCAGCGCAATGTAAATCTCGGGAAAGCTTGTTTGAACTGCGTTAACGCCATGTTAGCATGTTGAGATCAACCACATTTTGTTTCTTCCCAATTTAACCCACAAGGCGACTACCAGGTAATATGTCGCTTCATGTTCCTCATGCGTGTTTTCGGGGACAAAGCCGGTCTTGCTAGTACTAGTGCAGTACAATATGCGTGACTTTCACTCGCTATTCGCAGTGTTGTTGTCTATGTCGTTGGTTTGCTCGTCTCCCTCCACATTCCAGCCAACGTCCTCGTAACGGGCCATCCATCCTTCTCCGTAGTCTTGGAACAACGTACCTGAAATTTCAATAGAATATGTGCGCAAAGAAAAGAACCCAACTGGTCTGAAGGAGAAATAGAAATCACGAAAATGGTTTAGAGATGCGATGAGCCAAAGTTTTTCTTGGTAGGAAAATTCAACCCCAGAAGAAATTAAACAAGATAAATCGAAACAGACCAGGGGCCAAAGACCAACAAGAGCACAGCAAGGAATATCGTCACAACTGCCCGATAAGATAGACCAAACTACAACCAGACCTGCATCAAAGGGAACAACTGCCTTTGAATAATTCTTTTCTTCTTTTTCTGCCCCATTTATTACCACTATTAATAGTAGTATTTACAACCACTTTTTCCCTTGTGCTCCATATGTTTTATGGGCCTCTCTCCTGCATCATACCGCCAGGCGTCTTTCTCGGCATCACTCTTATTTTTGTTCATTTTTACCTGACGAGCAAATAACGAGGCCGATGCCCCGCCACCAATTTCCAATATCACCATAAAAATAAGAGGGTTGGTAAAGACGCGCGCACCAATCAGGTGCTAGCGAAGTACTCTTGTGTAGCCAACAACTTTGCTCAGAGACTCCACTTTTCCGTCGGTTTTCTCCATGGAATTACGGGGCTGGCCTTCAATCAGGGGTTTAATGTTTATTTTTTGTCTTGGGTTTAGACACTTGTAATGACACTTGCGATGCTTGGATCTTGGAAAATGGCTTCATCCGTGGCTTTAAGTATGTAGCACAAAAGTACGGGAAATGGAAATGGAAAGGATTCATAGCTACCCCTCGGGAGGTACGTTTTGAAAACGAAGAGCATGTAATGGTTTTATGGGCAGATATATTGATTTATTTTTTTATACAGTGTTTAAGGGTGGTTCAACGACACGTCGCATCCTTTCTCGTTCGGCGCAAAGGCTTGGAAATGTCTTTCGGTAGGTAGGCCTAAAAGAAAACGAATTTGGCAGCCAACTTACTAACCTAAACATGTTGTAAACACGATAACCAAAAGATAAAATCTAAAATTTAGAAAAAGATAACATATTGGGGTGAACCGGGATCGAACCGGTGACCTTTAGATAATCCGAAGATATTGGAACTGAGGTTTGCGACTTCAGTCTAACGCGCTCCCAACTGCGCCACCGCCCCTTATGATGACTTTTTTAAATATTGTTTGAACTCAAGTAGGCTTGTGTTTGGTGCGGGAGCAAAATTTCAGTAAGCACCTCCGATCAAAAAGTCTCTGCCCAGTACCCAATCTGGCGTCGTATATTCCCTCACGGAATCAAGGTAGACGTTAAATAGTTCAGTCAATCCATCAATCAATTCAGTAAGCACCGTGACATTATATAACATTACAGCGGTCAAGGCCCGGCTGCGTTGTCTTGGCCGTGTTTACTGTGTGCCCAACAAGTATAATAACAAAAAATACAGGCTCCAGCTCACTCACAAGAATGCGATGATGACCTGTTAAGCCCCCTAGGAGCAGACAAGCTAAAGCCTCTTGTCATCCGTGGATGCAGTTCAAGTTCAATGTCATATTGGCATCTTGCTACTATTAATAGTAGTACAATATCACATCAACAGCCGTTGAGTAGACATGCGAGACACGGGAATATAGATATCAATGGTATCAGTGATAACCTCAAGTAGAACAAACATGTGCTTTTCATTGAACCGCATATCAACGTAACAATATATCAAATAAAAAGCACACTGTACATTAAAATGATGATAACAAAAAGGCAAACCTAAATGAAGAGTGGCCTTCTCAAAGCCTTAGCAAGCCTAGGCAGAAGAGAAGGTATGAGAAACAAATTGCTTTATATTGGCCCAAGGCAAGACAAGGTGAAGGGAGTGAAATAGAAATATGATGAAGCCGTGGGTAATTTAGTTGTCCTCGTTCGTATTTTGGAGAATTCTAACGTGGTTCTCGTAGAAGCGAAGCATCTATGATCATGTTAGTAAACAAAGTCCACACCTTGATATTTGTTCAAAAACGGGGAACTCGCTTTTTGGGGACAGCGCTTGTACACCATCTCGGTGGTGTGCTTCGTCTTTCGTCCATTCTTCCAGTTGAGGTAAACCACAAGCTTAGCCTTGCCGGTAGCACTTTCTTGCTCCTGGAACACGTCAATGGCCTGGATGTGGTCCTCCCACGAGCCGTTCGGTGGATGCCACTCCTTTTCCTTGACAGGGGAGGGCGCTGGCGACTCGGCGGGGTGGGTCTTTCGTGATCTCTTGGTGCTTTTCTCTGGTTTGGTGGCAGCGACACCAGAGGACTGGCGGCCACGCTTCTTCGTCTTGGTGGCCGAAGCAGCCTCTTCAAAAATCTTGTCGAGACCACCCTGCTGAATGAGGTAATCCTCAAGTATCGACTCGGCACCTTCTCTGTTGGCTTGTTAGTGCCTGATGTCGGCGGTATGTGCACATTATTTACCACGTACCTCAGCGTCTCTTCAGGCTCCCAAGTAATATCATCCGGGTCGTCGTAACCCTCCCACTTGACCTGGAACTTGATCACGCCTTGATCTACCATGTGGTTAAGGATTTTCTCCACAACGAACCTATCGTCCTTAGCGTTAGTAACAGCTGCATCTATGCAGAATGCAAAATAGCAACTCACTCGTCATCGCCAAGCTCTTCCTCACCCTCGCCACCTTCTTCCTCTTCATCCTCACCCTCGCCGCCTTCTTCCTCCTCATCCTCTTCCAAGACGATTGGAGTCTTCTTTCCCCGGCCGGATCTAGCAGTGGGCCTTTCCTCTTCGCTCCTGGCGTCCTCTCCCTCGTCGGAGAAACTCTTGTATTTCGCGACAGGCTTGCGGGCAGGCCGGGGCAGGGTGGCTACAAAGCTGCCGTCCGATTCGTCGTCGCTGATGGCTATCGAGACATAGTCAGTATATAGCTTGGCTTTAAGAATATTTATGTCTTTTTGTGTCCGCATTCGACATCCTAGAGGGCGTTTCAGAGGCAAAGCGCTGTAACAGGGCCAATTATGAGGGGCAATATATCATTCAAAAAAAAAAAAAAAAAAAAAAAAAAAAAAAAAAAAACCCCCCGAGATATCAAGAGTCGCATTGGGTGACCTTTTGAAGAAAAACTTTCAAAGGGGAAAACCCGGATGTCTTTGACAAATCTCGTCGCATTTTCATTCACGCAGAGTCGCGTATATCAACTATGATTGAAAGAATACCTCGAATAAATCGGTATACTATCGTTCGTCGGTTTCTATCGCGGTGGTTTCTTTGTTCGAAAGATTTATATGCGCTTGCCCAGCCCTCAGCCTCGCGATCAAGGCGCGCCTGCGAAAAAAAAAATGAACCTCATAAAGGGTCATAATTTTCCCGATATGGAGACTCAGCTAGGACAATCAGAGCCGGACAGGCAGATGACAAAAAAGACAGGAATTTTTTTGAAGAGTAGCAAGAGTGTGATATCGTACCAGGAGGCATTATGAATAATTGTTTAAAGTCTGGACCTTTGCCTTGAGTTTGTAAATATGACGATTAGAATTATTGTATTTTTGCGACCGGGTAATTCGCGATTTTCGCGGAACCCTGACGCGCGTAACCCTAATTTGCACCATTATTGAATATAACCCTACCTGTTTTTAGTGTACGGAGTACTGCATATGACGTCAAGTACAATAGTAGTAGCTTCTATTGTTCTGATATTCCGTAACTCTCTAGCTTTCCATTTTTGATGTAGAAATAATAGCAAAAATACAATTAAATTCAAACATCAAAATAAGACCTGTGGTAATTTTTTATACCAGATTTAATTCTATCTTTTATCCGTGAAGTTTGGAATGCTGATGTACATATAGGGTGCGTAACCGTAACATGAATCTTTTAGTCATGAACCAGAAAAACTCAATTTCACGATAAACATAAAAAGCATCGTGAAAACTCCATTGCTGCCAATTATGAATGCGTAGAGTTTTTAAAAGTCCAAAAAGTTGAGCCGAGGCGGACTTGAACCGCCGACCTTTTGTGTCCATCCATTCGAAGATGAGTGTTAGACAAACGTGATAACCAACTACACCATCGGCCCTTGTGAAACGCGTATGCGTTTTAAACTTAAGAGGCCAATTTCGGTCATGTGAAGTTGCGTTCTCGGTGCATATTCTTCTAAAAGACAACGAGTAGGGCCTTTGATATTGTTTCTGTGTCATTGAACCTGCTATGTCGAGCCGGGTGAAACTTCAACGGCGTGAAATAGTTACGTATTACGTATGTTGTGAGGATTTGGTGAAGTTTCGGTGTTGGGCGTGGCAGGATTACTGCCATACCACTACCACTACCAGTACGGAGTAGTACCATGAGAAGTAATAACACAACATGAAACTATAAGTGAGGAGGGATCTATTAAGCCGATCTAGTGTCGTATGGTTCCGTGAGAAATCGAGGCAGACATTAAAGATATCAATCAATCAATCTATGGGGGCACACGGATCTAAAGCGTAGGTATGAATTCTTCGGTATCCAGTAGAAGCTAACAGCAAAGACGGCATATAAAGCAAGAAGAAGCATCTTGTTTCTTGATACAAACAAGCTTCCAAGAATCTGGCCGCTTACCACGATTTCAAACCAAGGAACGGAAAGCTTAAACCCTATAAGGAAAACAAAGAGAACTTGCACGTAGAACGGCTCATAAATTAGGAGCAGACAAGTGACGCTGAAGAGCGACCTCACGCTAGTGACAGAAGAACCTTTGGCGCTGGGAAATGAGCCCGCCATCGAGCCTGTGCGCGTCGCCATTAGGTTGGTGGTTGTGCAATTTTTCTTCTTCTTTCCACCGGCTCGCTAAGCGGATACTCTTAATCTTCATCGGGACAGACGCACCTGTCAAGCCAGAGCACTAGGAAGCAACGAAGCGAGACAAAAAGGTACTGCCGTCGGCTGTTGATGAAAAGCAAATATTGCACCAAACTGATACTCTCAAGGACCACCGTAGAATTGTCATACTCGCAAAGTTGTAAAAGCCAAACGTATAAGACAGGTTGGCCTGAAGCTTCTTGTGAAAAAACGAGTAAATATAGGAACAAATTAGCAAAAAAGTTGCCGATGGCAAAGCTAATCTAATCTGACTAGTGATTTGGCGGTCATCTCAAGAGAGCGGAATCTCACTGAATTAGGATGTCATTAGAATTAGAATTGGAATTACATTGTTTTATTTTTACCCAAGCTGTACAGGTCGCCTTTCAAATGAGCCCTAAAAGTGCCTCCGAAATTTGTGTGGATGGTGTAGTACTTTGTACTAGAGTAAGCACTTACTTAAGTCTGGGCATAAATAAAGTATGAAGTGAACTTGTTTGCTTTGGTCTACGGAGTACAGAAAACAAGGACTAACAAGACTAGGGTTAAAGGCCGAGAATGAAAAGCTAATCTCCACAGCCAAGGGCACAAAGATCCCGGACAGCGCACTGGACAGAGCAGGTCGCTCAGCTTTCGGAAGTATTGCTTGCCCTGGACGTAGAGTAAGCTATTTACTGCTAGCTAGAGCCACAGTGAGAGCCACTCAAAACCTCCAGGACCTTAATTATCACAGACAAGGGCGCGTTTTCTTAATGACCAGAGAACAGTACATGACAAATATGAAGTGAGTGGTGTAAATGTAAATGACAAGGCCAAGTATAATCTTAGTATAATCTTGAAAAGGTGGAGACCCAGACGCAATAGCCAACGCCAAAGCCCAGAACTAGAACCAAAAGAGGCCTTGGTCCGCGCCGGGCCTGGCTTCATACTAACTGCAAGTGGGAAACATGTGATAGAGTAGAAAAGTTTCGAGTCGGCGAGTTGCGGTATTACAGAGCAGCGTCGCCGATTGTACAAAAGAAGCGAACTCCCGAGATTTTAAAATGGCTTTGGCTGTGCTGGGCTAAGTCAAGAAGGCAGAATAACTTCATATGAGATGAAGAAGGCATGGCTTGAATGTAATGTAGCATGCAATTCTTCGCTCGCATTGTTTCGTGCCAAGTCTCCAGCCATCGATATGCAGAGTTACATCAATAGACGCCATAGAAGGTAGTCAGCCTGAGTGGACAGACTTAGCACTTTTGAAGAGAATAGGAATGAACAATAAGGCACAAGAAGGAAAAAGAAGAAGAAAAAAACTTTGCACGCTCCAAGGGACCGGGGCACAGTTGGAAGCCAGCCACAGGGCCGGCGCAACGTGAAATAGCTAGGTAAACCTGGGCGTTATGAGCACAGATATATCCTTGTCCGGCAAATAAAAAAAAGAAAGCAAATGAACCAGCACGAGGAGGAATTGAATTACATTAACATTAAATGGAACCCCAAGAAAAGGCAATAAAATAGAAAACAAAAAAAAAAAAAGAGAAAAAAAAGTGAGAAGGCTGACATGTGAGTCTGTGCCGCGGGGAAAGAATGACCGACCGTTTACGAAGCAATCCACAAGGTTCGCAAGTGACCTGTTAATTATGCTCATTTTTCCTTTTGTTTGGTGGACAAGCCAGAAAAGAAGTTGTCTTGTTTGTTAGCTGGCCAGAGATGAGAGTAGTTGACCAAGTTCAGTTGCCTATACGGCACACTGTTCATTTTGGTATGAGTGCATCGAGGAAGAAAGAAAAAGTACATAGGCGGAGGAATTTTACTTCTTTGCCATGAGGCTATGATGTAAAAGGGACAGCCGCTGTCACGTCAATTTGCCGTCTTGCGTCGTATCGTGAGTTGTTTTGTAACCCTTGCCAAGGGCTGGCCCTAAAGTGCCAGGTTAGGCCAGGCCAGACCAGAGACCAAACTAGGCCTTGTCAGACTGTCTATCCATAGCCAGAGCCAGTGAATGACGTGCCTTTAATATTCGGTAATACAGCTACCGGAATCTTCACAGTCGGCACGACGGCAGAAACACAAATTAAGTAGTAATAGTAGTAGTAGTAGTAGTAGTAGTAGTAGTAGTAGTAGTAGTAGTAGTAGTAGTAGTAGTAGTAGTAGTAGTAGTAGTAGTAGTAGTAGTAGTAGTA
>LKBB01000111.1:0-40795 GCA_001513885.1 Thielaviopsis musarum
GGGGGTCCTTTGAATTTAGGACGAGAGGCTCGCCTTTTGCCCCAAAGTAGTTAACCAGCCTCAACGAGAGAACAGAGCAAAAGTCAAAGGAAAAAAAAAAGTCGACTTGATTCTTTGCATGTTATGACCGACCAACAGCAAGACAAAGATGCCAGTAAGAGAATAGGGACAAGCTAGAACATGACTTTTTCTTGGATCGATATGGTGCAAGTTGAAAGGTTGAAGCTGCAGACTTCCAAGTTTGGGGTGTACAAATAAAAAGGTAAAGGGGGGGGGGGCATCGAATTACCTAGTTTGGATGGGCTTTAAATGATGGTCGACACGGCAAAAGGAAACAAAAAAAAGAATGCATGCATGGCATATTAATTCAGAATACATACTTATGAATCGTATCATGCCATCGACTATGCAAAGCAAAGCAAACAAGGGATACCCAAGAGCTCTTAATGCGCCCTGGACATGTACATGTATTCTCTTTTGTCTTTCTGGTGTTTGTTTCTGGGGAAAGAAGAGGAAACGGCCAGAGTCTGGAATACCCCGTGTAGACCAATAAGGGAGACATGAAGTTTGCGCTAGAGAGAAACGTCTGTTCTGCACTTACCTAGACATGCCGAAGTCGCATAGCCAGATTGTCGGACGGGCGACAAACAAGAGCAACTTGGGGGGGCGTTTTATCTAAACGATGGACTTGTGATGTTGCAGAGGTTTTGTCATGAGAAAACAAAGACGGCAATAAGGCCTTGACTGTTCTCTTCCTCTTACACTTTCCATCGTTTTGTTGACAGGTCGGAGAAAAAAGAAACAGGACTTGCAATCACAAGAAGAGCAAAGAGGTACTAAGACCAGACAAGGGCTCGTGCCTGAAAGTTTCGTTTATTTTGTTTTGTTTGGATTTCTGTGTTGTCACATACACTGTGTAAGAAACAAAAGAAAGCAAACGTGAACAAAGGGCTGTACTTGTAGAAGCCCAAGGGCAAATCATCATCGCTTGTCTACTCCGTACTAGTACTAGTACTAGTACTAGGAAATTAACGTTTCTTCTGTCCTCCCTTGATGACCGACTGTCAAACCCAAGGGACGGGAACCCCTCAAATCTTGCCGGTCTTACTGTTGTCTAACTAGATGTAATGAGCCAAGTGAAGGCCAAGAAGACAAGGCTAACATTGGCTCGGCGGCTCGACACAAGTGTGATTCGTTGCTGTGGTTTATTGCTTATTCAGATATCAGCCTGGGAGAAGAAGGGACTGCATGCCGTTCCACATTGAAATTAACCATGGGTCAATTTTTTTTATTTTTTTTTATTTTTGTACGCATACTGGCTGTATTGTTTTTTTTTTTTTTTTGGAATGACTGTTAAATTTCACATGCTATTTTTGTGTCAGCCTTTTTGCCTTCTCACTCTCCTCTCCTTCTGTCTCGCTCTAGCCGTGAGCGGAAATCAATCGCCATCCGCTGCCAGGACCTTTGCTTATATTTTTCGTATGTTATTCTTACCAACAACCACCGCCAAGTGCCTTGCCAGACTCGCTCATCTGGAGTCAACTAAAGCCCCTGGTCTACCGACTTAAGTACTTACTTGAATACTTACGATATTGACATTGGCGTGAATTTTGGCCCCATCCCGAATCTGATAATGACCAAACTTCTCTTGTCCTGGCTCAAATACCGTCGACTCGGAGGCTTCCCCTATCTAACCCACCGCCCGGGCTGACTTCCGCATAGAAAATTAGTTATTGCGACGTGCACCAGCTATAACAGCTGAACCAAATCACTACCTTGCATTCATTGACCGTGACGCGCCACCGACAAAAGCAATGCCATTTTAAGTCTTTTCTTTTTTTTTCGGCTTCAGCTCTTGCATTGTTACCCGCATTGAATGGAATCACGTGTTTTCGGCTCTTGTGCACAGTACTGGCTTTATCACTGGTCTTGCTTTAGCTTCTCTAGCTGGATCAAGTTATATACTACTAGAATGAAAAACAGCCTACTTTTTCTCTTAGTCATGTCGCTCGTTTGTCACGGCGAGCTCCGGCCAGCGAAACCGTTTAACAAAAAACTAGTGAAAGCTTGCTCAGCCTGCTTGCTTACCATCGACCTTTTTTGCTTTCCTTCTCTGTTCTCTCATTGGCCGCCTGCCGAGCTTTGAGTGATAAAGTTCACCCAATTTGTGAATGGGTTTCCTTTTCTTTTGCTTTTCCTGGTACTTTATTGTTTTCATGTAATATTTCAGGGCTTCTTCTGGTACGGAAAGACGGGCTGTAACGCAAGAAAAAAAAACACAAAAAAAATAGAAAAAAAAAGACCATCAAACGCGAAGAGCCGCCGCCACCTCATAGACTAGCATTTATTGAATTTATCTTCAGCCTTGTCTCTGCGTCATTGAACTCGGCTTGCCGTCTCTTTCTTCATTTTTCTTCCTATTTTTCTTCCTTTTTTTTACCATTTAATTGTCTCGTTCTTTCTCATTCTCTTCGACTATGTATATGCGCATTCTCTCTTTTTTCTCGCCCGTCGTATCAAGTAAATTCACAGTATCAAAACACACAAGGCTGGCTAGGGAACACTGGCGGTACTTGCGTGGTAGTACTTTGCCCATTTCTCGCAACTCTCAGACGGGGGAACAAGTCTGCTTAAAAAGGCATAAAAACCTGCTGCTTTTTTATCATTAACTTCCTTTGCCCTTGCTTTTGCCCTCTTTTTTCTTCTTTTTTTTTTTTTTTTTTTTTTTTTTACCTTACCGCTAAAAAAGAAAATCCTACGCTGCTAATTCATCCCCTTGTCCTTTTCTTTTTTTTCTTCTTGCCTGTCCTTTTCTTCTTGTAACTAGCCTTGGTCTTATAACAACCAACTTTTATACTAACTTGATGGGGCGAAATAAATCCCCAAGACTTTGGTTCTGGTTCTGGGTCTGGCCTTGTTATCGAGGGATTTGCCTGCAGCTAAAGAGGTAAAAAAAAGAAGAAAAAAGAAAAAAAAAAGCAAGTAAAAAAAGAAAGACAAATAAGAAAAAAGCAAGTAAAAAAAAAAGAAAAATAAGAAAAATAAGAAAAAAGCAAGTAAAAAAGAAAGAAAAGTAAGGAAAAAGCAAGTAAAAAAAAAAAAAAAAAAACGCCTAGGCTTCTTTTGGTCTGCCGGCTAGGGAAGCACACGAGTAAACTAAACGCCTTTATATACCGGCTGCAGTGCCCAGTTTGTGCCGTCGTCCTGCAGCGGATCCCCAAGTCAGTCAAAACCTGCTTTGTCTGCCAGTTTACATATTTTTCATTTTTCGTTATTATTCGGCTTTCCTCTCTTGATCATATTCTTCTTTTGCCTTCTTCTTCTTCTTCTCATTCTTCATCTCACCAAGCGCTGTATTATTGCTCTACAGTCACTCTACTCTGTTGCTTCAATCCATTGCAACTTTGTGTCTTGATTGTCTCCCGCACCGCATCAGCTCACTTTTATTTATTCCGTCATTGTCGCATCTACTCTGTGACGTTTTGCTTTGACTTAAAACTTGTTCCTCTTTTTCGCTGGTCAATTTTTTTTTCTTCTTGGTTTCCTTATTCGGTACACCAGTTGTTCCCCTCTTTAAAAGTCAAAAATTCTTTTTTAATTAATTTTTTTTTCTATTACTTCTTACTAAACTTTTAACTCTTGTCATTCCTTTTCTTCTTCTTCTTTTTTTCCAACACACCAAGGAGCGCTCGCAAAACCTACGCAAACCGCCACAGAGTCACAATACAACTGCCGCCATGCAGTCTCCTCATCCTACGCTCAAGGCGACCTATGCCGACCGGGCTGAGAGCGCCAAGCACCCGCTCATGTCCTACCTGTTCCGCCTGATGGATCTCAAGGCTTCCAACCTGTGTCTCAGTGCTGATGTTTCCACCGCTCGTGAACTCCTGTCCCTGGCCGATCGCATTGGTCCCTCCATTGTCGTCCTAAAGACTCACCACGACATCATCTCTGGCTGGGACTACAGCCCCAACACCGGCACCGGCGCCAAGCTCGCTTCTCTGGCTCGCAAGCACGGCTTCCTCATTTTTGAGGACCGCAAGTTTGGTGACATTGGCAACACCGTTCAGCTGCAGTACACCGCTGGCGCTGCCCGCATCATTGAATGGGCTCACATTGTCAACGTTAACATGGTTCCCGGCAAGGCCTCCGTCGCTGCTCTGACCGAGGCTGCCAACAAGTGGAGAGACCGCAACCCGTATGAAGTCAAGACCACTGTCAGCGTTGGTACCCCGAGATCCGATTCGTTTGACGAAGACGAGAATAACGAATTCGCCCAGACCGATTCTTCCGATCCCACGTCCGCCTCCACGGCTGTCAACGGCGCTGCCGCCAAAAACGGCTTTGCTGCTTCCGCAAGCGGCAACGCCCCCTTCGGTACCTTCCGCCCAGATAATCTCGAGACCAAGTCGGCCTTCCCTCAGCCGTATGAGGGTCGCAAGGGCAGCATCGTGTCCGTCACCACCGTCACTCAGCACTACGAGCCCGTTGACTCGCCGCGCCTGACCAAGACTATGATTGGCGAAGACGACATGCTGTTCCCCGGCATCGAGGAGGCCCCCACCGACCGCGGTCTGCTGATCCTGGCGCAAATGTCCAGCGCCGGCAACTTCATGACCCCCGACTACACCCAGGCCTGCGTTGAGGCTGCGCGCGAGCACAAGTCGTTTGTTATGGGTTTCATTGCTCAGTCGCCGCTGAACAGCCTACCCGAAGACGACTTCATCAACATGTCTCCTGGCTGCCAGCTGCCGCCCGCTTCAGACGAAGCTGATGACAGCAAAAACATTGTTGGTGGCGACGGCAAGGGCCAGCAGTACAACACGCCGTCCAAGCTGATTTGCAACTCGGGCGCTGATATCATTATTGTCGGCCGCGGTATTCTCAAGGCCGATGACCCGCAGTCGGAGGCTGAGCGCTACCGCCGTGCCGGCTGGAAGGCCTACCTGCAGCGTCTGAGCTGACTAGCCGACGAGGATGCGCAGTTGGAGCAGGCGAGAGGTGTTGATGCCGGCAAAATGGATATCGAGGTCGAGAACAGCGAGGAATATAGTCCGGCTACGGCACAAGGGACAAAGCGAAAGAGATCGTTGGGCGCCGCGCCAATCTAATCGGGTCGATGTACCCAAAACAACATCAAAAAGAAAGGGAGAAAGAAAAAAAAACGCAAAATAAAAAAAAATTCAAAAGCAAGGCTGTTGCTGGAGCATTGTCGGAGAGCTTCGACAAGCACAAACTCTGGATGACTGTGGATCATTTACCGGGGCTTAATAGGTCAATTAGGCCGCTGGCCACAGATGGATGATGTTGAATATCGTTCTGCCTGGTTGTCCAAGACTGTTGTTGGTTGCAAGCTCAGTGGGCCATTTCATTAGGCCAGCCACAAAAGTGCCACTAATGCTTATTTCTTTGTTTTCTTTTTCCCATGTGTTGTCAAGTCTGACACAACTTCGGCAAGGCTGACATTACAGTAAGAGGGGGAAGATTTCAACCCAGGCTTATTTCGGTCTATTGGCTCTGTAAGCACAACACCATGCTTAGAACACCTGCATTTACAAATGTGTGCCCAATAGGCTGCTGCAGAAGAGGCGCAGTGCAGCCACAGCCTAACCAGCGAGCTATTTCAGTTCTTGGTGACGGAAAGTGACGGCGCATCCGCGCTTGGCCGGCAGCAATCCCGACATTTGGAAGCGAGCAAAAGATGCATTTAGATGGTCTTTGGTTTTTTTTTTCTTTGTTTTGTTTTTTTTTTTTGGTGCCCTTCTAGTATCTTCTTTGCTGGTTAGAATTTTTGGATTACCACTGTTAGTATTTGCCATTTTTCTCCGTCCCACGAGAGCCCTTTTCCACGTTATCCTTACGCAAACATGACGGGCTTTTTTTTTCATTTATGCGATGTTTTCTTGCGTTTCGCTGTAGCAGCTGTGGTGGATTTCTTTATATTGGTTGGTTAGTTTGGTTTATTATACGTTTACTGGGTCTGGTATCTTTTCATGGCTGTTGGTGGTATTTTTATTCTTACGTTTCTTCTATAGATTTGTCACAATGTTTTTAATTACTGCGCCTTTGTTTATGTGCTATTGGCGATGATTACTTGAGCGATCTCTGTTTTTGTCGCATTTCATGTATTTTGTGATTCGACGTTTTGTGTGTAATATTAGTGCAAGGGTTAAAGAGCTTTGTTTCAAATCTTGACGTCGGGCCACATTAAGAATTGTGCTAAAGCTTGATCCATTAGTAGGATGAATCATTGACCACTAATAATAGTGCCAATAGTATATTGTATAAGTTTATTTTCTCTACACAGCAATGCAATACAAAGAGGCGCAAAATATTTCCTGGGGCTGAGAATAGATGGCTGAATGAGAAACGAAGAACTAATAATAGTACTTGGTTCGTTCCATAGCTTCATCAATTACGACTACACATTGGAAATGACGGATATAAACGACCGTGACAGCTAGCAATAAGAAAGGAAATAATACAAGTACTACACGCTCACGAATCACGGAACGACGCATGCTGCATTGTAGGATGATCTTTACATTATCCGCAAATCATTTGCTCAACTGCCTATGTAGGGTGCCATAGCATACGGCATCGTATTGATCGCAGTAAAACTACATTCGGCAACGGAAAGGCCAACATGCTTTTGTCTCATTCGCAATACTTTGTGCAATAGTGGTACTACCAGTGGTAATCACTTAACCCTGCCTCTTTATTTGCTTGGGCCTAGCCCTGTATTCGCTTTTGTCACCAGTGCTGGATCGTTACATCACGTAGATGTATTCTTGAATGAAATAAGAAATTCATTTTGTGGTATCCCGACTTTGTAAACAAATAGCGAAAACCAGCATATCACTAAATCGGTAACTCAAAGCTCTCCCTGTAGCTTCCTCCGTTATTGTGGAAAAACTGCCGCCTGCCTCTGTCACCCACTGCCTTTTCTTTCAAAGATAAGTGGGAAGTGTTTTCCTTAAATCCCGTCAAGCAACCACTAAAATTCTTTTTGTTTCCTTTCTTTTTTTTTTTTCTTCACTTTAGTCATTTTCATTCTTCTGTTTCGCCTCCGTCGGCATTTATCGAATCTAGTCGACGGGCTATTAAAAGACAGCCACAACTTATTCCATTCTTCTCGGTTTTGGCATTGGCTTTTGCATTTCCACTTTTGGAGTCTTTGCTCGCTTGGTCAAGGCTGCGTTTCTCAGCACAACTACTTACTGCCTTTAGCTCCCAAAAAGGTGCCCTTTGCTTACTTTTTTTTTGCACTTTGTTTTCATTGCATCAACACTGTATCGACAACGCCCATTCTCGTTATTGCACACTTCTGTTGACTCACCTCGTTTGCTTTCATCTCTATTGTGTCTTTACTCGACCAAAAAAATTATCCCCAGAAACCATTCTGGAGAGCTTCCTCTGCTTCCTGTCTAAGCGGCACAATCCCCACCAAAGTGTTCCTGGTTCGTAGGAGTGAGCTAAGCAACCTACAGAAAAACCAACCATTCTAACCCACCTCCAGCTCAATACCTGTCCGAGTGTTCTAGCGTACTGCTTCCAGAAATTGTCTTTGAAATCAAATTTTGGTAGCGCCACTTCTATGCTTTGAAAAAAAAAAAAAACTTTCCCTCTTTCAACCCCAAATCAGCCTCCGACGCCTTTTTGTGTCTTGCGTCATCAACCATCGCCATCATAATCAGCTGGTAGCAGCCTTGTGTTCTTCTCCATGATGGCAACTCGTACAATGGGATCGCCGATCCCAAGCGCTCCTGATATTGCCAGTCGCTGGCAGTCACTTTCAACTCAATGGGACGAGGCCCGCAGTCTTATTCAGGTAAATCGAATTAAAATTCCGAAAGGCTTTCTACCCCGACGGAGCGGTATACCCACGTTGGCCTATATTGCTCCATTAAATTTTCTTACTAACTAGATTAATGCTATGTACAGGACCTTATGATGTATTGCTCAACCATTGAGGGCAATCTTCGCTCCGAAAATGAAATGCTTCGCACTCAGGTCGAGAACCTCAATTTAGACCTCGAGGATGCTATCACAGGCCGTCGCAAATTCCAGTCCGAACTGTACAGAACGCAGGAAAAGCTCAAGAGGGCTGAGGAGGAGAATGCTGCCAAGGCGCAGTCAATGATGGTCGTCAGCAACAAGATTCAGGTAAGAATATTATGATGCTTTTTGCCCTATACGTTTATTTGCTAACTCTTCCACGCACAGAATGCCAACCCATATGTACTCGCACTTGTTGATGGCGACGGACTTTTGGTAAGGCTTACGCTTATTGTTATAATTGGCGTTGACCTAGTATTTGGCTAACTGAAAGTTCAATAGTTTAAAGAGTCCTACGTCAAAGACGGCCTTGATGGTGGCAAGCGCGCCGCGAAAGACTTCCGTGACGCAATTAGATCCGAATGCGGTATCTTTGGCGCTGATGATATCCGCATTGAAGTCAAAATCTTTGCTCATATTGGAGGTCTTGCCCGCGCCATGAAGCGTGATGGCTCAGTTACCTGGGACCAGGACTTCAAAGATTTTACCCTAGGCTTCACGCAGGCTCTATCCTCCTTTGACTTTATTGATGTTGGAGTTGGTAAAGAGAGAGCCGATTCGAAAATCAAGGGTACGTATTGTATAACTCTGTCATGGGCTAGTGAGTAAAACCACTAATCGATTTGTGTATAGAACTTGCACGCTGGCACATTAAGTCACCGGCCTGTAAGCACTTGCTCCTGGGAATTTCTCACGATGCCGGATACGCTCCATTTTTAGACGAAATCTTCACCAAGGGCCAGGATGGCGACCGCGTTAGTTTGATCGAAGGGTTCCCAACGCACAAGGACATTACTCGAACCGGTGTCAATGTGATCAACATGACTAGTAACGTTTTCCGGGCCGACAAGCTGATCGACCGCCAGACCGGACTAGTTAATGACTCGACACCCTCGACGACCTTTAACGACTTCGTCACGGTGACGCCTACTGCCGGTGCTTCGCCCCCTCGTTCGATTAAGCTTTTGATACCGGCCAAGGCTGCTCCAAAGAAAACTTCGTCTCCTGTTTGGGTCCCTGGTCCGCGCGGCCTCGACCCACCCGTGTCTTGCACTCAAGCTAGCATGGATACAGTCAAGAAGCGGGCGGCTGATAAGAAACCTTGCAATGTGTACTATTTGCGTGATGCATGCCCGCGTGGCTTCACTGACTGCCCATTTGACCACCGACAGAAAATGAGCAAGGATGAAAAGAATGCGATTGCATTTTTATCGCGTACTAACCCCTGCCAGAATGGCCAAGACTGCACCAACGAGGACTGCATCTATGGCCACAATGTGAGTTATTACGGGATGCTGTGAGGATGATGGGATAACAGTTTGCTAATAAGGAGTGTTGATACAGTGCCCCACTGTCAAGGACAACTTTTGCACCAACCAGTTCTGCAAGTTTACTGTTGCGCTGCATCCACCGGGCTGTGCTTTCCGCAACAAGCATGTCCCGGACAACTAAGTTGCGGATTTGTACCAAACATGAATTATTATGGATTTATGGGAGCTAGTAGTGGGGTGCTGATGAATTCATCGCGCCGTCGTACTATGAGACTATGCCTATTACTGATAATACCACATCACTGTTAATTGTGGTGCTGTGGTGTACAGAGACTTGTTTGTTGCGCGGGGAGCTTTTTTTTATAATATATATTATTAGCTTTATCACCAGAGATCCAGATTGTTTGGGGACGACGTCGGTCTAGACATCGCCCATAATCTCTGCGTATTGCCTTGGCTTATTTGAGTTAGGATTTGTTTAACTCTGTACTACTTAAATATTTACTTGACTATTACTTCTGCTTGGTGCTATTTCCACTTTTGACACGAACAATATTCTAATAACGATAACCCTGCTAGGCTGTTAAGGGTTAGTACACTGTATCAAAGAGCCCCACGTTTTTGGATCGACCCCACATGAATTTGACCACCTACAATTAATCAATTAATCCACAAACAATCTCTCAGCCTTGCCAACGACTCAGTCCGCCAATCTGACAACAGCCTCGAATCAAGCGCCTTGCTCGAATCGACGAATACAATCGAACCAAGCCGAGTTGAGCCGATATATATATATAGCTCATTGATTGTCTTAATCTGCGGCCTTGCTTCTCCGCCCGACGACGACGACGACGACGACGAAGAGATACAAAAGTTCCAAGCACGCAAGCTAAAAGCGAAATGTCCCACGCCCGTGTTGAGGAGGTGTCGGACAGCGACTCCGACCCCAGCGTCGACAACATTTCCGACTTTGAAGACACGGACATTATTCGCAGAGTCGAGCCGGTGTCGCGCGCGCCGCCAGCAGCGGCCTCATCCGCACAATCCACAAGCCCGTTTGCGGCAGCAGCAGCAGCGGCAGCAGCCAATCGGCCACGCCAAGTCACCGATACGGAATTATTCAATGACGGCCATGTGCTGTACCCAATCTACTTTGACGCATCGCGCAGCCGGGCCGACGGGCGCCGCGTCAGCAAAGAACTGGCGGTCAGCAACCCGCTGGCACGCACGATTGCCGAGGCGTGCAGTGCGCTGAAGCTGCAGCCGCTGCTGGAGCCCAGCAAGACGCATCCCAAGGATTGGGCAAACCCGGGGCGCGTGCGCGTCAAGTACCCGCCGCCCGAGGTACGCATGGGCGCGCCGAATATCCTCAACAAGCATCACCTCTACCGGCTGGTGGCGGAGTTTATGGCGGATTATCCGACAACGGATAAGTGCGAGGAGCTGCGCGTGCGGATCCCTGGTTTGCCGCTGCCGATGCCCAAGGACGACGAGGACTGGCCGCGGCCGGCGGTGCCGCGCGGGTGGAAAATGGGCACGCTGTTGCCGCTGCTGAGTCCGGCGCTGACGGGTGGCGGCGTCTCGGAGAACTTGTTCAAGGATATGATGAAGGAAATGCAGAATGGAAAAGACCCAATGGCGGCTTTGATGGGCGCAGCGCAGGGCGGGATGATGGGCGGAGGTGGCGGTGTTGGCAGCGGGCCGGTGGAGGCGGGGCCGGCGGGGAAGAAGAAGAAGGACAAGAAGGGCAAGGGTAAGGCTTAAAGCAAAGTATAATTCCACGAATAGAGAAACGAGCAAGAACTGGCACTGGCTGGCATTGGTATTGGCACTTAGTGCTGTATTACGACATGGACGGGGTGGGTTGACAAAAAGTTTGTATTATTTGGTATCTCTATTATATGCCATGTGTTTTGAGGGATGAAGCAAGCAGGAAAAAAGCAAAGAACAAGAAACAAAAAAACTACAGCTTGGCTAGAGCCACTGCTGATACCGACTTTTCCGGACTTGGTTTTGGCAATGTCTTCGACAGGCTCTTTGGCGACGGCGGCGGCGGCGACGGCGATGACGGCACAAAGTCGGCGACAACCTCAGCCCAAGCCGTCTTGATAATGTTCCAATACCGCTCAGGCTCCTTTTTGGCCATCTGCACATGACTGGCCTGGTCAAACAGATGCAAATCGGCCTTGAGGCCCTTTTTCTGCGCCGCCTTGCCGTGGTGCTCGACGTCGACGTGTGGGATGATGTAGTCCTTGTTGCTGTACATGTACACACGGCGCTGCGTGATGTCGAGCACCTTTGACGAGTTCATGAACAGCGCGGCGCTCTCGGCAGATGTGGGGCCGATGTGGAGCACGCGTGACCGGAACCATGTGCCGAAAATGTACAGAAACGACGCAATGTTGGCGTGCAGCGGGTGGCCCAGCGTCATGGCCACATAGCTGGGCCAGAACTGGAAGTAGCCCGGGCTGGAGTCGAGCACGGCCACATGGCGCGGGAACACACACTCGGCCAGGCGCAGCATGCGCGTGTACGCCATGAGGCCGCCGTTGGAGAAGACGTGCACGATGATGGGCGGCGCGGTGGCGCGTTTCTCGGACGAGGCGCGGCGCACCAGGGCGTCTAGTGCAACGACTTGGCGGATGGTAGCGAGGGCGGCGCGGAGCTGGCGGCGCGAGACCAAGGTGCTCATGAACTGCCAGATGTTGGAGCGCACAATGATAATCGTGGACGACGGGTACAGCATGCGGTACATGGCGGTGTATTTGGCAATGTGCGAGGGCTGGGCGGAGAGCCAGCTGAAGAGCACAATGAGCGGCGGGTCGGCCGGGCGTTTGGGGACGGATGGGCGCAGGACTAGGGCGCCGCCAGGGAGGGTGGAGACGGCGCCGGCGAAGCAGGACATGGAGTCGGCGGAGGAAGACATGGCTGGGTAGAACTGGTGGAGACGAGGAAGGAAGAGGGAGGATAGACGAGGGAGGATAGACGAGGGGAGGCGACTCTGAGTGAGAAGAAAGAGGTGGTATTTCAAGGTGTCAGCGTCACGGACTTGGAGGAAGAAGGATATTGGAAGCTACAGAATACGGTTTGTGGGATGGCGTCTGTAGTAGCAGTAGTCTCTGAGACTAGACAAGGGGAAGGCAACTTGAAGCAAGGTGACAATGATATGCTGGACAAGTATGGATGGGTGATATTGGATTAGCCCAGCTAAAGATTGTCTTTGCTTCTGCAACAAAGTTTCAACGCAAGCCAATTTTTTTTTTGACCTGGAAGAAGCCTTTTATCAGGCCAGGCAGCCGACGACGCAGTTCTGCATGGCCGAGCGGAGACAATTATTTTGTTTACTCGTTCATTGATTTATTGATTAGCCCATGTAGATACAAATACTAGGTTTCCCTTGAATGACGGCCGGAAGCAAGAACCACCCTGCAATCCATCCGCGTCGTCTTCGTTTGCTTCGTCCATTTTTTTTTCTCTCTGCCTTGGGACCCGAGGACAGGCCAGGCCAAAAGATTCTCTCGCTATCTTTCTCGTTATTTTTTTTTTCTCGGTCTCGTCTCTTATTTTTGCTCCTTCCTTGTGTCTGCGCCTGCCTGCCCTTGCTCGAAATAATGGGATTCGTGTGACTGCAGCATGTGTTCATCCCCTGCTGATGTTTGCTGGGGGAGCAGCTGCTTTTTTTTTTTTGTGCTGGTGAGCTCATGTATGGATAATGTATACGCTTCCTTCTACCAGTGCTACACGTCACAAAGCTTTTTTTTTTTTCTTTCTTTTTTTTTTTTTTTTTTTTTTCTTTTTTTTTCTTTTTGTGTTTCGTGAATCGAGTAGCATTGAAACTTACTATACTAAGCCCCCTACCGAAAAGAAAAGAAAGATAAAAAAGAACCCAAAAGACAATATATGCTACACCCTTGAGGTCGGCTCTGTACTATATATGTATGCACAACCTACAACAAGAAGCACCGCGGCCTGCGTTCAACACACAACTGAGCACTAACAGAAGAGCCAGCAGCAGCAACGCAACGTACTCACCTTGCCTTTTGGCTGCTCCCCTGGTCATGTGCATATGTGTTGCAAGGACAGTTGTGCCCTCTCTTCCTTTACTCTCTTTCTTCTCTCTTTCTTCCTCTTTTCCGTACTCTTCCTAATAGTACTCTCGCTCCTTCTCGATATCTTCTGTGTTTGTTAGTTTACACCCATATCTGTCACCCAATAAAATCCCCATTATGAAAGAAAGAAGTCCAAGACTGCCCGCTTATTGGTACCAAGTCCCCTGCTTTGTTCTTAGCCCGCATGAATCCTGTCCTTTGGTTCTAAGCATATGTAGCATGTATGCAAAGTAGGTACTACTACTGCTAGTAGTCTATTCATACGATCTAAGTACCTGCGGTCAACTGTACAGTAACATGACAGGTCAGACAATACTTCAACGTTCCATGAGCCCAGTTTTCTAGGACCCCTTCCCTTTGTTCCCGCAGCAAACATTGCTGGTCCGACAAAAAAAAAAGGACAAAACGAAAAAGGACAAAGAGCCTTTCATACATTGTACCCAGTCTTGTGGGCCCATAAAAAAAAGGTCCTAGCAGATATTTTTTTTTCGGTTTTTTTTTTTTTTTTTTTTTTTTTTTTTTTTTTTTTTTTTTTTCAATCTTCCGAGAGGCTCTAAACAGCGGGACCGGGCCGCTAGGGCTTTTATTTTCCCTTTTTCCTTTTTCCTTTTTCCTTTCTCTTTTATCGTTGGTTTTCGACTACTTTGTAACCCAACTGTGTCTTAGGATTCTTCAACTCTCCTTCCTTTTTTTTTGTGCTTCAACCTAGCTGCACTTCTTATCAGCCACCGGTATTTTCGTCGGTGGCTTTACTTTTTTTTTTTTCCCTAAAACTCATCTTGACGCTATAGTTGTAGCAACTCGAGCCAAACAAGTTGACACGGCATTTAATTTCTTTGTCTATATATATGTAGTAGTAGTAGTAGTAGTAGTAGTAGTAGTAGTAGTAGTAGTAGTAGTAGTAGTAGTAGTAGTAGTAGTAGTAGTACTATGAATCTGGATGTAAAGTAGTACTTTGTACCCATCCGTACTCAAAAACCCAAAGTTCCTATCAATAAAAAGGAACTGCAACCCCAAAACTCGCCAACCACGCAACGCAACGCAGAACCCAAAAAAAAATCCCCGGGAAAAATATTTTACAAAAGCCTTTTAATCCGTATGAGCCGCGCACCAACTCTCCCATTCAAATTCTTTAACCCACCTACGCACGCTCACGATGAATAGAGCTACTGCAAGAGGTAGTACTAGTGGTAGTAGTAGTAGTACTAGTAGTACTACTACTAGTAGATAACAAAAGAAGAACTGACCGCGCCTAGTATGTATGTACCACCACGTTATCCCTGTGATTACTGAATGTTGGCAGATCATATCCTTGTTAAAAAAAAAACTCGTACGGAAGCAAGAGGAAGAGAAGAAAAGAGGTCAACGGATAATAATACAAATCTTCGCTTGCGTGGTATCTCGTCTCACATCCCTCAATATCACCTCATAACATAACGCCTCATCTTCTCTACATCCTTTCCCTCGCTAGAGAAAACAGGATCCCCTTCCGCCAGGCCCCGACTGTAACCCCTCCTTGGCAAACTGACTTGATGCTCGTGGTCCTTTGTGTACTAACCCTAGACCCCACTCTCAACCTTTTCACTTCTTCTTCTTCTCCTACTCGCCTGCTCCTACTCGGCCCGGCCCTGCAGACTCTCCCACTCTGCCGATCCCACAATCTGCACCTCCCGTCCGGCCTCCCCACCCACAACTGTCTTGCCATCCACCCCCGGCAACCGAATCTGCAGCGCCGCCAGCCGCCGTCTTCCATGGACCCCCTTTCCTTTGTCCTCGCCAGTCTTCAGCACGCCCGCCTTGCGCACCACCGCCTCTTTCCAGCTATCCCACGCCGCAAAGTCCTCGGCCTGCTTGGCCGCGTGGAACTGCGCCGTCGACTTGGCCGGCTTCCACGCCAGCTTGTCCTGCGGCAGCTTGTTCAGATCATACACGGCCGCGCTCGACGCCAGCCGTACCAGCTCACCGAGCACGTCGCGGCCCTCGGCGGCCACAAGCGCCTTGCGCTGCTCGTTGCCGGCTGTGCGGGCATGTGCCGCAGGGAGCAGCGACTCCGTGAGCCACGACAGCGTAGCCTGATCGGCGCCACGGGCGCGGCGGTTCTGGTCGCGCAGATGGCGCACAGCAGATTGCAGGCTGCTGATGTCGGACTTGAGGGCGTCCATTTCGCGGGCCGTGGCCACAGCACGTTCCTTGCCGGCACGGGCACCGGCAGCGTCGGCGCCGTCAACCACGGCGCGCGAGTCGCCAGCAATCTTCTTCCACTTGTCGCGCTCCGTCTCGAGGGCCTTGAGCTCGCGGTCCTGCTTGTCAATGTCCTCCTTCAGGCTGGAATTGACCTGGCGCTCGTCCTCAATCATGTCTTCCAGCTCGCCCATGGCCTGGACCTTGGCCTGGGCATCCTTCATGCGGGCCTCCAGCGTGTCAATCTTGAGCACAGCCGTGCTAAGAGACTCCTCGCGCTGCGCAACCGTACGGCGAGCTTCGTTATACTCCTCGCGCATGCGGCGCAGAGACTCCTCGGCATCGACAGGAACAACCTTGCGCGCCTTGAGTTCCTGCGCACGCAGCTTCCACGGCTCGGGAGCCATCTCAAACTCCACAGCCTGCGTCAGGTCGGACGACAGCGATGACATCTCGGTGATTTGCGTGGCCAGAGTACGCAGCTTAGACAGGTATGTCGAGAACAGGTCCGACTCAGCAGCCGATGACACGTCAAAAGCGGCCTTGGACACAGCCTGCGTAATATCATCGTAGCTAAAGGGCGCAGTGCGGTCCTCCTCCTTGGACAGCACGGCATGCACTTCGGTTCCAATTTGCCGAGACAGCACGCCCAGCTCGGCCGTGGCCGTCTCGCACTGCTCAAACATCTCGTGCGTGTCGGCCGACAGCGTTAGCGAACGAGCACGGAGCTCTTCCAGCGCACGCACAGCCTTTCCGGCCACCACCTTGGCGCTGCGCGTCTGGCTAATGGCGGCGTCGATGCGGCGAGCAAAGTGCTGCGCCATGCCGTCATCCTCGACCGTGACAACGGGTTCGCCGCCCTCTTCGGCAGCAGGAGTGACAATCTCGGTAATGGCTGGGACAACGCGCTGCACCAGTGTCTTGACCGTCTGCAGAGCAGTAGCCGAAGACTCCAGCTGGCTGACCACAGTCACAGTCTGCATGTGCACCTTGTCGGCGTACGACGGCAGGTCATCCTGCGGCAGGTGAACATCGGCCAGGTGTTTGAGCAGAGCAAGAGTCCGCTGCAGCTCAGTAGCACAGTGCTTCTCCTTGAGCTCGTCACGACGCAGCCCGTCAATCCATTGGTTCAGCGCCCGCTCAACCGGCTCCAGCTCGTACACGGCACCGCCAAAGCGGCCAAATTCCTCGATGGAGCAGTGCGTCATCGATCTGGCAAAGCGCTCGCACATAGCAGCCACCCATGCCAGCTTGTCGACGGCGTCGCAGCCGGCAAAGTTGTCGTCCTCGTGGCCGGCGCTGGTGTTGGTGTTGGAGTTGGCCTCGTCACCAGACGCGTTGGCGTTGGCGTTGATGCGGTCCTTGATGAAGCCCTGCAGCAGCGTGGCCTTGAACGACACGCGCCGGAAGCGCAGGAGTGACAGCACCGAGTTCTCGTCCTCGCGGAAGCTGTCGGGCAAGAACATCTTGACAATCTCCAGGTGGTCAGCAGCTTCCTGTGCGTCCAGGCGGCGCAGCTCCAGGTCAATAGTCTTGGCCTGCGTCTTGGCCGCAGACAGCTGCAGCTTCATGTTGAGGTCCATCATGGCACGAGACTTGTTGTTAAGCTCCTCCGACTCTGTCTCAGTAACAGCGTGAGACGCCCGCATATCCTCCAGGTCGCTCTGCAGAGTTGTAACCAGCGACCGGAACTTGGACAGTGTGTATTCCATGTCGGTAATGGCCTCCTCGCGCTGGTTCGCCCGACGGCCCTGCTCAGCAATCACGGCATCCTTGAAGTCGAGATCCTCCTGCATCTCGCGCTCGTTGTGCACGTGGTTCAGCTCCAGCTCGTCGTTAATCTCCTTGAGACTCTCCAGGTCCTCAATGACGGCCTTGAGTTCGTTAATCTCCTCAGCCTGCGCCATGTTGCGCTCGCTAAGCTCTTCAATCATGTCTTCGGCGCCGAGGGCATTGTCGAGCTGCTGCCGGAGATCCTCAATGGCATTGTCCGCCTTCTCAAGCTTCTCCTTGCTCATAATGTGCTGCTCCTTGATCAGAATGTAGTCCTTGAGTTCCTCTTCCAAACCCTGAACCTGAGCCTTCAAGTCATCCTCGTTGGCCTGAGTCAAGTCACGTAGTCTGATTAGAGCTTCACGCAGCCGCTCATTGTTCTTCTCCAGCTGAACCCAGCCGGCGCTGGTGCGGTCTTCGGTCGAAATGTCCTTGCTAAGCTCGCGGTTCTCCTCGCGCAAAATGTCAACCTCAAGCTCAAGCTCGTCCATCTTCATTTTGAGCTCCGTCAGCTCTGCCTTGCAGTTCTCGTACTGCTCCTCGGCCATTTCACGGTCCAGGGTAGCGCTCTCGAGAAGCAAGTCGCGGTCTTCTTGCAGCGTCTCGATGCTTTCGAAGCGCGCCTCAGCTTCTTTGAGCTCTTTGCGCAGCTCAATCAGCTCGGCATGTTGGGGCTGGTACTTGGCCTGCAGCTTCTGAATGATGCCCTCAAACTTGTCGCGTTCTTGTTGCACCATCTCCAGAGCCTTGAGCTTCTCCCGGTCCTCAACCCGCTTGCGCTCAAGCACGCGGATCTTGGCCTTGAGGTCGTCGATTTCACGGCCCGCAGCCGCAGCAGCTCCGCTGGTAGCACGTGACGGGCCCGGTCTGCCGCTTGTTGACGACATGGGCGAGCTCGCACCGTTATCATCTGGAGGGGCCAGAGCATTGCTGCGCGCCATTACAGGGCTTGGAGGCTGTGGTGACAGATCATCTCTGGGGGTTTTAGCCGGAGACGTGGATTCTTGTCTGGAGTCGCTCCTCGGGCCGTTGTGCAGTTCAACGGATCGTCGTCTACCGTCGCTTGATTTGGACGCCATTCCCTTTTGCGGCGTTGTGATGGAAAGTCTATTTCCACTGGACGTCCGTGACGGGGCGCCGGTGCGAGAGCCGGTTGACGAGACTGAGGGCTGGCGGGCTTTCGGGGTCGGAGCGGGAGGTGGGCCCATTGCCGAGCGGGAGTTGGCACCAGTGCGTTTTCCGGGTGGCCCCGCAGCAGCACGGCCATTAGCCGGAGTGGTGGTGCGGGTGTTGCTGCTAGAACTGGCTAGTTGTTTCGTAGGCGACTGTACACCGTATATCAGCATGTAATTCGTAGACACGAACAAACCAGACTTACGGCTCGAGAGTTTCCTCCTAGCAGACTGTTAGGCCGCGAGGAAGTCCTCCGCGCAGATGCCGGGGCAGCTTTTGGCGGGGTAGGGGCCTGTTTGATAATAGTCAGGGCAGTTGGTCGCAAGAACATGCCCTTTCCCATGGCACAGTCAAAGTAGCGCTCGCCCTGGACACTACCGTCATTTTTGCCGGTGGCATCTTCGAGCTCGACACCAACCCAGACGCCAGCGGCAAAGGCCGTCTCGCCCACAAACCGCACCGCGGCGATGCGGCTGTCGACAAGACGGACCACCTGGCCGGGCTGCAGCTCCATAGCGGAACGGAGAAGCGGGCTGGCCGGCTGTGTTGTGTGGTGTATTCAGAGCCGGAGTCGGGGTCAAATTCGCAGGGGCTCGGGCCGGTGGTCGGGTTTGGTGTGATTGGCCGGGAGCTGTCTCACTAAGCTCTAGCTTGTTCTACAACAATGAAAAAAGCAAGCAATTAGCAGCTTAATTATGCATGGTTTTCAGCTGGTACAGAAAACAGCCGCTGCTCTCGGGCCGTCAGTCAAGGGAAGCGAAAGCAAAGATTGTGTTTGCCGATTGACCTTGTTTGGCGGTTCTGGATTTGACCGAAGTGGAGGGGGCCGAAATCGAGATGTCGAGGCTGCTTGATTGCTTGCTTCAAGCAGTTCAATTCGATTCAATTGGCTGGCTTTCTTAATTTTTCGCCCAGCCTGCGGATAAGAAAATTAATAGAAAAAAAATTAGCGCGTCGGCACCGGCAATTATCGCTGATTTATTAAACGCGCCGATCGATGGCCTGTTGGTGTTTTCAGGCTGGCTTTGGCTGGCCAAAACTGAATCAAAGCTTCTCTCCCGCTTGATGCTCTGTAGTCAGGCGGCCAAATTGAGGTTAAGACAGCGGAGCCGCCTGAACCCCCTACTGTGGCTGGCTACCAGGTTGGCAGAGGAAGTGTGGCTTAAAAACGTTATATGTGGCGGAAGCTCTATACTACTACGGACTACTAGTAGTATTAGTAGTGCTGTGTACAGTTTAGAGTACAGTTTAGACTAAGAAAAGCGGAGCCAATCTAATACTGGTACTAGTACTACAGCTATAACAATACGATTGTACTCCGTACTAAGGTGGTATGAACTGGTGCCATAGGGTTACACAGAGAGGGTTAAAGAACAACGAAGAAACACAAAGAAAAAGCTACCGTCAGTGTACCCAAGTAAGTTAGATGATTGTCATTTTCTTCGTTTGTTTTCAGCCAGCCCGCATGTTGCCTTGAAACCCGCGGTTCAAGATATTTTTCCGCGTATAATTCATTTTATAGAGAACCACCCTCTGCAGAAATAACAACTGCTACCTAAATACTCAGTGTTTGTAGATCCTCCATATATCTCCGTGTCCTTGTATGCTTCGGACCCAAAATTGACGTCACTTCATCAACAACCTTTTTCATTGTAGCCCGCGCCATTTCATTATTCCCCAGTTGGTCTTGCAAGTCGGCCAGGTAGTGCATGACTGAGATTGTATCCAGATTGGATAATCCGCGGTACTTCGTGTAGAGATTGACTGCTCTAGAACAAAGCTTCTCAGCCTCTTTTATCTGACCTTCTCCCGCAAGTGTCCTTGAAAGCTGGAAGAGGGGCTCAGCCTCAAAGTTTTCACTGCCAATAGTGTTTCTGGAAGCTTCCAGAGCCTGATCCAGATGCATATGCGAAAACTCGAGGCTACCAATGAGGCGCTCCATGGCAGCAAGATCGCTAAGGGCGAGAATGACATCGTAATGGCCATTCCCTAACGCCGATTCCTTTGCCTTGAATCTCTTCTCGGCAACTATCCTGCCATTATTACCATCTCCACATGTCTTATAGATGAGAAACAATACGTCCCAGCATTCAAGGACAGTGGAGCATGTATGGCCTTCTGCTTCTATAGCAGCATCCATAATAGTTTTCACATCGTGGATGCGCGAACGATCCTTCATTCCCATCAACTGCTTAATGGCCATTTCAAATCCGTAGGACATCACAAGTGAGAGTCTGTTCCATGATGGAGCCAGTTGGCTATCACTGAAAACGGTGTCACACACCACCAGACCCTCTTCGTATCGTGAGATTTTGTACAGGGTTTTAGCAAGATCTAAACGATACCGAAACCCAATTGTTTTGTCGGAACTCTCTGAAGCGTCGGCCTGTAGCTTGACCTTTAAAGTACAAGCAATGTTGGCGTGCTTGTAGTCCCCACTAGCCATTGCAGAATCGTGAATTCGATCGAGGATGAAAAGAGCTTGAGACGCCAGCCAGGGTGCTGTTTGATATATATCGCCAGTAATCAAAAATGAGGTCTGGAATACGTGGGACAGAATCTGCTGAAGTTTGAAGTCGTCCTGACCGTGGGTTGTGTGGAGCTGGATGCCACCCTTTGAGGTGTCTGGTATCTTGCCTCCGAGAAACTTCAACATAGCCTCTAGGACATGGGCTTGGGTCGCACTTTCGAGACTGTTGAAATGATGAACAAGACCCTTATGAAGCAGCCTGTTCACTGTGTAGATCGAATTACTGGAATTGGGTGATGGGGTGTCGGCTGATTCGGGATTTATGGGGACCAAAAGATCTGTATTAACAATAGGGCCAAGAAGCTGATAGAACTCTTGCTTTTGAGGGCGTTGTTTGTGGATAGTTTGGTAAACCTTTGTGAACAGAGTTTCGATATCGTGGTATGCGACTTGCTTGTGGGACATAGATGCTAGCAAATAGTAAATGTATTTGCTTTTGGGTGCTGCTGCAATATGCTCCTCGACAGATTGTATGAACGTGTCTAGTAGATTCGAGCCGGAAGCCAAACCTACTTCCTTCATGAAAGCAATCTGCTCAATGAGTGACTTGCGAAATGACTTCAACCAAGACTGAACAGGCGCTTTACTTGCCTTAATCTGCAGGGCGGCATAGCAAAAAGCAGCTGGTAAATTACCCAGCTCATCGACCAGATCTCCGACACCAGTATTGCTGTTGATGCGGGATACGTGCTTGAATATAGATGCGGCCTCTTGTGGAGATGCTTGGATAGGGAAGTTTGGAGCCTTTACAACTCTAGCTACCGACGAAGTTCTAGAGATCATGACCAGAGTTCCCCAAGGGACATTTGGTAGAAACTGCAGCACGGGTCTACCCTGCAGCTCATTGGAAGGCTCAAAGAAACTGGAGTCTTCGATATTATCCAAGATCATCAGCCAGTGATGTCCACTTGACGGCTCCTCCATGAGTCTTCGTAGCTCAAATAAGTGAGCAATCTCCGATTTGGGGTGTACTTGCACGCCAAAGTGGTTTATCAGGGGAGCCATGCTCGTCTTGAAGGATGCAAAAGAGGTGCAGTCAATATAGTATACGGCGTGGCTGGGCTCTTTAGGATAGAACTTGAGAGCAAAGTCGCGTGCAAGCTGCGTTTTCCTAGTCAAGCGAGCAAGTTAGAATTTTTACTTGCGTAAAGATATGAAAGGCTCTTACCCGCTGCCGCTGAGTCCACTTATCAAGACACGCAAAGATTCTTCTTTCGGGCGTTCAGACGAGTTAATAGTCTCCATGAGACTTTGCAGCAGACCATCTCTGCGAGTTGTGGCATGTGGCGCTGCGGCCGGAAGTTGATAAAGCGATTCCTTGCGCGCAAAGAACGTAGGACGCATGTCCTGGAATACTTCCAACATTGATAGCGCCACAGCCGCTGAGTGCTGTGCCGTGACAGCCTGGAAGTTTTTCTCCTTGTGGGAATCCGCGTAGTCGCAGACACCTTTGACGACAATGGTATCCGATAGGGCCATAAGCACTCCATAGCCCTCCATCTCTAGAGCATACAACCCGTAGTCGTCATGGCGGTACCCGGCGTCTTTAACCACCGCGTTGCTGCAGCCAATCGGGCCAAAGGCAATGTTGGGCACTTTAGGCATGGTGCGGCCCATCAAGTATTGGCTTTCGCAGCCAGCTGCTTTGCAGCTGAGTATCCAGGCATCTGGGCATTGCATGGTAGGCGAAGTCAAGCAGGCGGAACATTCGGTTGAGCGATGAGCATGGATGTAGTCGTATTTGTACAGCGGATCATATTGCGGGGTAAAAGGCAGCGGGAGACCCTTGAGATAGCGGGATTTCCAAAGCTGCTTGAACTTTTGGTTGTCGTGGCCGTGCTGGATACCGTGGAGTAGTTCCTCGAGGTCCTGAGATCGCGGCTTTGCCGCCGTATTTTTGGGTTTGAACACGCCACCGTGATGCCTGCTTCCGAAATCAAGCAAAACCACGTCGGTTCCGATAATTACGTCGCCGATGAAGATATCGCGATCTTGACGCTTAGGGATTCCACCACAGACTCCACACAAGAGAGTGAGCTTGAGATTGATCAACTGGCATGATGCCATGGTTGCCGTGTGTGTGGAATCATAGCCACCTAGTCCGCAGGTGACAACTAACACATTGAGATTGCCGACCTTGAAGCATTTCTGATCAGAGACAGATTCTTGGGGACGGATGTAGGAGAGTTCCTGAATATTATTATGGGCAAAAATGGCGAGTACGGCGTCCCGCTCAAGATTTAGAGCGCAGATGATCAGAACATGAATATCTGCTGGAAAGATGTGGGAGTCGTAATCCATTAGAAAGAGTATATGAGAATAATGCTTGTCGGAATTGGCTTGGAAATACATCCAAGAAGAGCAGGCCCAAGTCGCATGCTCAGAGAGGGACAACGGGATATTTAAGGAGAAGCAAACATGCCTCTCACGTCCGGCAAAGCTCATACTTGTACATAATGAATCTATTTATGTTAGTACTGCTACTAGAACTATTAATATATTAATACGACCTATCGACTAGAACGAAGTCACCCAAACGCCCAAGCCCTATCAAAATATCCTTGTAGAAATTTCATGAAACTGCTACTGCGACTTGCTACTCTGTCACTACCACTCTAAGCCTCTGAATACGAAACTGCGTTTATATTGACTGAACACAAGTATGAGCTGATCAAATACCTCACATACTACTACTGATACCACAGAAAAACTCGAAGTGGCTGTTAATGCCACCTACGACCTCATACTGACAAGATGTTGGTAGTTAGGGACCTCGAATCCTGGCGCTAACTTCCGCTCCAAGCGCCCACGAAAAAATACAAGCGGGTAGCTTCTTTTAAATACGACGTTAGGTCGATATCTACGGCCTCAAGATTACTTCAGCTACATTTTCAAGAGAAAAAGCCCACGGCCGTCGTACAAGAGTTCAAATTCCGCATAGAGAGAGAAGAGGAGAGACGAGGCGAGAAGAGAAGAAAAGAGAATACTGTACACGTTTCTCCCTGTTGTGGCCTGCCTGGTGCTAGATTACCAGGGGCTAGCTGGATAAAAATAATAAGAGAAAACGACTGATCCGATCACCCTATATTGGTAGTACTAATTAAAAACAAAAGAAAAGAAAAAGCTTCCTAGACGGTTGTCAAAGATGCGATTGACCAAAAAGTCAAACGAACATGACCCCAACCCGATTTGAACGGATAACCTTTTGATCTGGAGTCAAACGCGCTACCGTTGCGCCATAGGGCCTGTGCTTCGTTTGGTAAGATTCAGCTAATAGAACCTATGTTTTTTAAAATCCCCCGGGCATTTTTTTTTTGGGGGGGGCCTTGGTACTGCGTAAGTCGCGAATCCATTTTTCTCTTTCTCCTTTTTTATTTTGTTTTTCCCTCCTCTTCTCTCATTTCTTCATTATCTTTGGTTGCACAAGCTATTTTTGCTCAGATCTCCAGAACTCAACGGTATCCGAATAAGCCTCAATAAGCCTCATGAAATCCCATGGATATCCATGCTACATAGGGCGGGAGAATAGAGGAAAGACGCAACTAAAATAAACTTGAAAGGACTGAGTAAACAACGTCCCTTGCGTCAATCTCGAGGGCTACTCAACTTTGTGCCTCACCAAGCTCCAGCACAAGTAATTCAGTTATTGAGTCTCAGAAGACCAGGGAGACACGCATCTCAAGTTCCAGTTCTAGTTTGTCCGCTAGAAGGTCTACTGGCCTCTTTTACTCTTATCATTTGCTCGCCTTTATTTGGGCAAGAGGAATGGCGGTCAGCCAAAACTCCAACTGCAAAAAGGCAACTCACGTATAAAACCTCCGATGTGAGGGAGGCTTATATTGTGAATTTTCATTCACGGGTGAATTGAAATGGTTAGGGGAAGAACTGATAAGCATATGACAGGCTAGACAGGGTTGAAAGATGGAACGCGACGGAACAATACAGGCACGGCAGTTTTTGAACTTGGTCCTGTCAAATAGAAATATAACAAGCAAGTCTGGTATCAAGACAGCCGAGCAGAGCGGCTGCTTGGCTAGAACAAAAGCTAAGTGACAAGAAAATATAAAGCCGAGGTAACGAAATAGACCTTCTCGATTGAGCCGGTTGCTTTGTCTTTCTATGCTGCTCAATTCTGTCTTTGTTTCACGACACTCTGACATTTACAGTACATCCCGTTTGCTTTTTATCGCCTACTTACCGTTATTCTCACGATACTTTTTCCTTCTCTATTCTTATCCGTTGATTCACCGCGATACACGATAGCAGCTGAGTTTGTTCAGCCACCAATACGCAGCACCGGCACGCTTTTGTAGCCGCATTTTTAAACATCTTTGGTATTAATCAATTTCTGCTCACTTATAAAATGACATTTTCTGACACTCCCGTAAACGGAAAATTGCATTAATAAATTACGTCGTGAAACAAACTGAGTAAAAAGTAAAACTCTGCGTGGTCACGCGGTACCTTCTTTCGGTGGTTACGATACTGTAAATCGATAAAAGCCTGTATAATAAATCTCACTGGCAGCCAGACAGGCAATTGATCTGCACTCGAGCATTCTTTTTACGGCTATCTTTCAGTCATTCCTCCTACTTTTTTTTCTCTTATCAATTACTCCTTCAATTACTGCTTGTTGGGCTGAGATGGGGGTGGTTTAGTGCTGGGCCAGGTTGTGTATGCGTTGCGCCAGTTCAAGACTAGACCTAGAAAAAGACAGTCTAGATTTCTATCGTCAGAACTTGCGAACACATATTTACCTTTTGCATGCTGCCTTTCATGACTAGTAGTAGATATACTAGTAGTGGTCAAGGTGATGATGGTAACTACATATACAAGTGCCTACTGTATACAATTCATCCATCTGCGAGGGCGTGTTTTCTACAAACAAAGTATAAATAAAAAAACAGTCTCGTCTCCCACCATCAGATAATTTACTGATATTATCTCTCCCATCCAACCGAGACCCAGTTCAAGACATGCATGCATGGTACTTTCTTCTGCAAATGTGCGTGCTGCATCTTTGCGTCTCGTTTCTCCTTTTTCCCGTGACACAGCCTAATCACCTCTAGACGGCAGGACAAAGGAGCCAAACCCACAAACCGTGGATGGATTTTATCGTGACATTTCTTTAGTTGAGCAAAGTTACCGTAGGAACTCTTCTCTTTCCTCGTGAGGCGGTAATCCTGAAGAAACATCGTAGCCATTCTTCTTTTTATTGTCTTTGGTTATTTGTGCTCTTGCACAGACTTTTCTGTGCCCCTATTCTGCATGAGACTTACAGCAGTCAAAGATGAGCTTTGTGGTACTACTAGTGCTACTCCGTAGAACACTCCAATCATTTAGAAGCCGCTCTATTTTCCTTGTTTCCTTTCTGTGAGCACTAAAAACACCAAAGTTTGCGAGAAAAGACCGTGCCGACGTCTCCGCAATATTGATGTTTCTTCTGCAGTCAAACTTCGAAAAAGATTTGGGAAATAAGCGCCAATTGTCAAACTCCAAATAATATCCTTTTTTGTTTGTTTCCTTTTCTTGAGCAATTTCTTTCACAAGACTCGCCCATTTCACCCTTACCGAAAACGGCAAATTCCAGACAGGCTTTGCTTTCTGTTCTTTTTTTTTGGTTAATAAAAAAAAAAAAAAAAAAAGGGACGGGAAAAATCCAAAGGCTGACCGGGTGAATAGACTGAGCGCACTGGAGTCTTATATAAAATAAAATAATCAGGAACGGCATAAGCGTTTGGTCTTGCGTAAGTATCTTGTGCTTTTGCTTTTGGTGGTTCGCTAGCAGAAAGATTCAAGCAAGTCACATTCTGCTGCTATCAGGCAATAATAGACCAGATGCATGTACTGTGTACATGCTGCATATATTGCGACAGTGATTATGGCTTCATACATTTTAGAACCCAACACACACGATGCCACTGTGTCAGCTTTTAGGCACAAATCACAGTCAAAATACAAGACGACGCAAGCATCCATTACAGGGGAATCTCCAACTCGTTCCAGCGTTTTGGAGATCGACAGCGAGACTAAAGAAAAAAAGAGAGGACGCGAGAAAAGAAAGATAAAGGTTGAGACCAGTTACTACTCCGTATGTGCCGTCTACTGCGATACGAAGTTCGGCTTTGCCCAAAACAGATGTATCATGATAGAATACTAGAAAATATATTCTTCTCTCGGCTTACTACTGTCGGTCAGAATGAACGAAGGAAAGGAGAAAAATACTCGATCCGGGGTTTGGCAGCACGCTTTGGCTTGGGCTTAGCCTTCGGCTTGCCTTGGGCTTGGCCTTGGAGAGTTCAAAATGGGAACTTACTCTGTATGGAGTACTTGACTGATCGCGTCCAGATCGGCACATTGCTTTTGTTGAGGCCATCCTATCCTTTATTGTCTCGTTGAGAAGCGAGCTGCTGATTAGCACTTATTACTAGCATCGTCAATGAGACTGGCTCACTTTTTTTTTTTTCATATACATGTAAAAGCATCAGCCAGCTAGATAGATACAACTCATGCGTAGGCAAACAAACTTTCGATTGGTCTGTAGGATTCCCATGAATAACATAAAGCGTAAAGCCATCACTAATAGGGTTGAAATTTAAATCTATAAGAAACTCCTAGGGATATAAAAAGGCGGCGGCGGCGCATTGGACGGAACAAAATACTACGATAAAACAAGTAAATATACTTAAACACAACCCTGTTGCATTAAAGGATTCTCCAGTCTGGGGGAGCAGCAGAAAGGAAGGGTTGACAGGCCCTCCCAGACCAAAAGAATAAAAGATTAGAAAGTTACTTGGTTGTTCTAATAATGAGAGTAAAGGATAAGGATGATAATAATGAACACGAAAGGGTGAGCTATGGGATGAGCTTAAGGATGAGCCGCTAGTCAATAGTAAATGAAAGCTTCAAGTCCTTTTTGAGTGGTACAACATGAGAGCTCAAATTAGCATCTTTCATTCTCAATCCGGCATCAGTAGGTAAAGTCCCAGAGCCTTCGCTTCACGCTCGCTGCTTACAGTAGCATCTCTTATCTCATGCCTTTTTTTCTCTACACTTAAAGCCATGCGCTGAGGCTGAAGCCTTAAACCACGATTCTCTTGTACAGCGACAATCAATCACTGAACTTATTCTGTTGTAAGGATACTACATATCTAAATGGTGCTGAGAAAAGAGGAAAGAATAGAAGAAAGAAAGAAAGAAAACCAGCCAAAGGAAAGGGGTGGGCAGCGCCGTCAACGAAAGCGACAATCAAGCCAAGCGAGACGCACAGAAGGAAAAGACGGTTCTGGTTCATGTACTGTAAGTACTTAAGTATGTTACTCACGAAATAAAGTGGCTGCAGGTCACGCGGACGCTGCAAAGGGCCAGGACGCTGCAAAGGGTTAGAAAACATTAAAACATGGGAAACTGTTCTGTTAAAAGAGCGAGGAACTCGGTTAGGCGTAGACCCGACAGGCCTCAAATTCTGGCAGTTTAGCTTTCGCCCAAACGCTTTGGGGGGGGAGGGGCTGATAAAAAGAAAGCCAATTAATTGAGCAACAAGAACGCGATCGGCTCCTGCCCTGCAATTGGGCTGGGGAGGCGTAATCTTGGCTGGCTTGGCTGGCTTGGCTGGCTTTTGTCTGCCCTGGAAGTTTGAGCAACTCTGTGTTCCCCCACTAGCACTTACTTTTTATTTCCTTTTTCTTCTTCATTCAATTTTCATGAGTTAGTGAGAGAACAAGATATAAAAAAATATAAAAAAAATAAGAAAAGACCTACGAGGGTACGCAAGCTTTTACCCCAGACCCCAGACCCCAGGCCCTTACTAGCGCCACCACCTACTTCTTGTACAGTACAAGCCGGCAGAGCCAAAGCTAAAACACGGCGGAATAAAATGACAAAAGTATTTTATTAAGTACAAAACACTACCAACCCTGTCACGGGACCAGGTTTAGAATGGGTCACGAGGACAACTTGTGCGTACCGCGTAAAGGATAAGCCAGGAGCTAGATTTTTATTTTTACTCTCATTCATTTCTCATTTCTCACTGTCAATCTCAGACGTACGGAGTAAAGGCTCGACCCAACTTTGCCTCACTTCAGCTCCTCTCGATTCAAACTCAACCTCAACTCACGCGTTTACTATGGCCGCAGCCAAGAATGCGGCTGTGAGAGGAAAAATAGGAGAAATAATACCACAAACATTTTACGCATGATAAGAAACTGAAATCCTGTCGTCACTTTTGCCGCCAAGAGGTCATTCGCAGTACGCTCTCCAAAGATGGTCCACTCAAGTCATTCATACGAGCGATATGCCGTCTGTGACTTGTTCCTAATAGTAAGTACTCCGTACGGAGTAGTATATGTACACTCAATATTCCATACCAGCCGAGAGTCATGGAAAGAGGCAACTTTGCTTGGCCCTATTGCCGCTCACCAGCCAGATGCCCGGGTTCAAGCATGCATGAAATGACGTCTAGACTGAGTAAGTTTTCTCAGTCGTCTCCAACTTTCTGCCTCCCGATCGTACTGAAATTGCCGGAGCCGGTGTTTATTTGCTGCGGTACTATGTACTTACACAGACAAATTCCGGCCTGTGTCAATTTCGTCTCGTGCTGGCAAAAATAAAACCAAAATAGAAAGCAAAGTACATGGAGCTAAACCAGAGCCGTCTATTTGCACGCGGAATGCCGTGAGCCCAGCTTTGCAGCGCCAATCAGAGCTCGCAAAAATTTAAACGCATGCAAGAGGCTCCAAGCTACTTTTTGACCAAGCAACAAATCATTTTTTTTTTTTTTTTTTTTTTTTGCGGTCTTAGCTTAGCACACATACTTAAACCTGTTCGTTTGAACCCCACACTGTCAGCTACGAATTTGCTTCAAACTTTGTGGGGAAATCCTCATAACACCTCACATGCGCAAATGTTGTTTTTTTTTGCCAATTAGATGCGTTTGGCATAGTCTAGACTTAGGGTTTGGCCACCCTCGGACCAGAGACAGCTTCATGCTGAAGCAAGGAGCGGCGCAGAGCGAGCGATCTCAAACCCTTGTTTTTTGGGCAAGCATTTATTATTATTATTATTCTTCTTTATCTTCTTTTCTGCAGGTGGCACAGGGAGGCATAGCGAAAATAAACGAACGGATTTGAGAGAGGAGAAGAGAAGGCCCAGGAACGAAAATCCAGGATCCGAAAGGCGACGTGCAGGCCAACCTAGTAGAGCAACAACAAACTAGAGAAAATAGAGAAAAAATAGACCGACTAAAAATTCAATTCTATTTGAAGCTAGCAAAAGAGACAACATGCCGGGTAAACGATATTTTGATTTTTATGGAAACACGGAATCAGTACTCACCTACAGTTTCCGGATGTGCGAGTGCTAAAGTCAACAAAACACTAGCATTTCAATAGTTCGCAGTAAAAGTAGTGCAGTTGAAATGGGAGTGGAAATGGGGGTTTCCTGTTCTCCACGCATCCTGACTGAGACTCTGGGGAAAATAATAGTTCTAGACTTCCCGTCCGACTGGTCACAAGCCAATAAATACATCTTGTTTTATTGCTTCCGCACAGCTTGTGAAGGTACTACTACGTAGAGAGTAGAGTAGAAACCTCTCTTTGTGCCTCTCTTTGCTATGCTGTGACTGCTGTTTCCCATTTATTGAATTTTTTGTCGCTCGACATTTCTCTGTGTGCCCACCCCCATGTCACCAGTTTTACTACGTATGCCCTTTTTCTGTTTTTCACATGCTGTTTAGAAAAAAAAAATTTAGCCTACCATTTTATCCCCCGGACTTGTCAATTTCTTTTTATTTTTAAATATCTTATTTTTTATTTTTTTCTGTTTCTTTTTGTCCGACGCTTCTACGACCAGGGTTGTCCACTAACATGCTTTACATGGGTGTGCCCAATCGGGAAATTATTCAAGGCTTTTGAAGCTTTTGAATGGCCACATGACCGCTTTCAGGACTGCGCCTGCCGAAGATTGATCGGTAGGGGCTGGGAGGAAAGTAGAAAGGAAAATAAAAACAGAAAAAAAAGGAGGAAAGCCACCACCACAGTGACTCTTACCAAGTATCGTGACTTTTAATAGTTAGATTTTTGTATTTTTTTTTCTTTTCTCACTGGCATTGATTTCCTTCGGTTTCTGGTGGGAGCGCGCCTTGTCTCGCAGTCTCGCTCTTTCTTTTCTCGCACCTTCTCGCATCGCACTTTCCCATTCCACCCCCGAGTGAAATCCGCAGAGCCTCTCCAACTCATGCCTTCTATTCTGTATTCTGATACATACTCCGTAAACAAGTGTTAACTGTATAAAAATTAGTACTCATTATTTCTCACGTTCAATAATATTTGGTGCAAGAAGAGAACAAAAAGAAAAAAAAACACTTAAAATGTAGAAATTAAAAAAAAGAAAACATAGCAAGAGACAAACTATAGCACACATAAAACAACTATAAAATTAAAAATAGACTGTAAAAACATGAGAAACAAGGTAAACTCCGGATTACCTTGTACTTGCCGCAACTCGGTCTGGGCCCCAGATTAGCACCTGGACGGCCACGCTAGTCAAACCTGTGCTTTCCCTAATTCCGGGGAGCTGACGATGGTTCTTTCTATTTATGCTTTCAGATATATGCTTTCGCTTTTGGTCAGTCTTTAAAAGCCGCCTTTTCCTCTCTTCTCTTCCCCAGATTCTTCTTTTTCCTTCTCGTTTTCATTCACATTTCACATATTTGTCTTTGGTTCAATTCTCTTCAACACAAACCGAAACTTTACTTCTTTTCTTGTCTTCCATCAACATCTCACACATTAATTTCTTCTACTCCCTCCTTTTATTTCATTGCCATCAACAAACAATCACAACGCAATCATCAACTATACGACACTTTCTATCTCATCTCTAGTTTCACCAATTTCACTACCGCCTAATATATATAATTGGCGCCTTTACTTTTTCCGTTGACCTCATCGGCCGACCTAGGACATTGTCTTCTCAAACGCTTCCTCTCCACATCAAATACATTAAGATGCCTTTCACGCAACAGTTGGTTGATGTGGGCTCTGACGAGTTCGTTGGCAGCATTGACCAGGGTACCACTTCTACCCGTTTCATCATCTTCAATAAGAAGGGTGAAGTCATTGCCAAACACCAGCAAGAATTCCAGAACCTCTACCCTGAGGACGGGTAAGCCTTCCTTATCTGTATTTCTTTGCTCCTTTCGCTAATGTTAACGCTTACTATAGATACCACGAGCAGAACCCCCTCGAACTATTCCGCTCGGTACAGGAGTGCATCGCCGGAGCAGCCAAGGAGTTTGTCAACCTGGGCTACAAGACCGAGTCCATCAAGACTGTTGGCATCACCAATCAGCGCGAGACCACCATTGTCTGGGATATCAAAACCGGCAAGCCTATCCGCAATGCTATTGTGTGGACTGACACGCGGACCAGAGACCTGGTTCGTAAGATGAAGAAGCTCCCTGGTGCCTCCACTCTCGTTGAAAAGTGTGGAATGCCTCTCTCGACCTACCCGTCGAGTGTCAAGCTCCGTTGGATGCTTGACAATGACTCCAAGGTGCGCGGTGCGTACGAGGATGGTCGCCTGGCGTTTGGCACTGTCGACACATGGATGATCTGGTGCCTGAACGGTGGTGCTAAGAGCCCCAAGCCCGTTCATGTGACTGATTCATCAAATGCTAGTCGCACTATGTTCATGAGCTTGCACACCATGGACTACTGCCCCGAATTGTTGAACTTCTTCAACATCGACCGCCGGAAGATTCATCTCCCTCGCATCTGTCCCTCGTCTTCTGCCACTGATTACGGATCGATCCACGATGGTCCTCTTGCAGGCATTCCTATCATGGGATGTCTTGGTGATCAGTCTGCCGCCCTTGTTGGCCAGCGCGGCTTTCAGCGTGGGCAGGCTAAGAACACGTACGGCACGGGATGTTTCCTTCTGTACAATGTTGGCAACAAGCCCGTCATCTCCACCCATGGTCTCCTCACTACCGTGGCGTATGACTTTGGCAAGGAGCGTGCGTTTGCTCTGGAGGGCAGTGTTGCTGTTGCTGGTTCGGGCCTGACCTGGCTGACCAACAACCTGGGAGTTGCTCCCAGCTCCATCGAGGCCGCTCAGCTGGCTGAGACAGTACCCGACAATGGCGGCGTTTACTTTGTGACCGCCTTCAGCGGTCTGTTTGCACCCTACTGGGTGGACGATGCCAAGGGCACTCTTTGTAAGTTTCCTTCTCTTTTTTTCCCCTCACCCTTCCGAATTTCGTCCCATCTTAACCGAAGTGGGTCCGAGCCTTCCGCACGCGGTCTGGACCCACTTTAAACGTTTTAGCCACCAACAAGCAAAAAGAAAAAAAAAAGAAACTAACACTTTATGTCACAGGGGGTATGTCGCACTTCACAAACAAGGGTCATGTTGCTCGTGCTACTCTGGAAGCTACTTGCTTTCAGGCCAAGGCTATTCTTGATGCCATGGCTAAAGACTCTGGCTCCAGACTTGCCAGTCTTGCTGTTGACGGCGGTGTCTCCAACTCGGACCTGGCCATGCAGACCCAGGCCGATCTGAGCGGCATTCCTGTTTGCCGCCCCCAGATGCGCGAAACTACTGCTCTGGGCGCTGCCATTGCCGCCGGTCTTGCCGCCGGTGTTTGGAGCAGCATTGCCGATCTTGAAGGCGTCAACGCCGAGGGTCGCACCATTTTCCGGCCCAAGATGAAGGTGGATGAGCGCCAGCGTCAGTTCTCCAAGTGGACTCAGGCCGTGGAGATGAGCAAGGGCTGGGACTCGGGTAACTTTATCACGCGCAGCAGCCAGGAGAGCGCTGATAGAACGGCGTTTGCGCGCGAGATTGCCCACGATATCTGCTGCCTGGAGAACAGATGCATCCACGGTAGAGACAGAGGTATGATGAATATGGGTTTCGACAGTGGCATTTCGTCGACGGGCAAGTGGCAAAACCGCCATTGGCTTGGCGTGATTTTCGTCTTATTGTTCGTGCAATACTGGTCCCTGTCAGCTATTTACGCTGGCGGCGAGAAGCAAACTCAAGGTCACTAGAGGTGGATCGATTGCCTCTGTTTTGTCTTGTTGTTTGCATTTACGACGATTATGATACCCACGAACCAGGCGTGCATTGTTTTGATTGTTTTTTGTTTTCATTTCTTTGGTCTTATCGCACTAGCGGGTTACTTCTACCCTAATAATAACACGAAGTAAAAATTAATGTTTGTTGTACCCAACTTGAAGTGAACGAAATAGTCGATGTAGAACAAAAAGTGAAGCCGACAACGACAGGATTCGAACCTGTGAGGGCGAACCCATATGATTTCTAGTCATACCCTTTAACCACTCAGGCACGTTGCCAAGATGATGAAAGATGTAAAAAGGTAGTGTGAACTTTGTGCTTCCAAGATTTGGGGCTGTGCTTGAGGACCTGTATATTTGTTCTCCTTCCTTTACTCTCAAATAAGGACTAGAACCTGCTTATTAGTTAAACAAACTCAAGATTCTATGCCATCAAGAATCCCGTAGTTATCCAGCATCTTGCCATGTCTTGTCTCCTACTTCCTTTGGTTGACCGTGGCCCTACCAGGTGCCGTGTTCTTGTTTTGCTTCTGCGTAATAACTGTCCGTTCTCAGCTCATTCACAACATGGTGGCTATTATTAGTAAAGCATGATGTTTACTATTCACTAACATGGAAGAAATGCCTAAAAATCAATTTGTTGAAGTGTTTAAACAATGAGACCCAGAAGGGTAATTGATAGCCAAGATATGAATCTTAGACTGCAGCCTGCAATATGCCAAGTATATAGTGATGCTTGAGATTAAGTTGAAACCAACTAGACATATCTTTGATCCTGTAGAGGCAATGATTCGGTTGCGCAGCTCATTTTCATAACATTCAGTAGAGGCATTGAAATGCTCAAGGATCTTGACATAGGCGTCGCCTTAAACAAGAAAGCAGTGCTAGCATTCTTTTGCTTATTTATTCTTGCTTCATAGACTTCCGCGGCATGTTTCCCAGCTCTTCAAACTTTTGGGCAAGTCTGGGCATCAGAGAGCCTGTTTTGAGCGAGTACAGAGGGTGAATGGAATCAAAGGACGGACCATTTTAAAGAGCAGAAATCAGATTCAACTCTAGTTTCGACTGCCTCTATGACTATATTCGACATTTCATTTCTTCAACAAGTAAATATTGTAGAGTTACAATAAATATAGAAACATCTCTGAAATAGGTCATAATATATACGCAAGGATAGTTTTAAAAGTTAGAGGTTTATGTCGAGTGGGAGTCAAGCGCAAATCTTGGGGTTTTTAACTATTCGCAATCTCTTGAAGTTTTGTAAATATACCGCTGTCTGTAACCCAATTCTTCTTACAGCACTAATTACTAAAACCCAAAAGTTATTTTGGCCATGTATTGTGCATGATGCAACATCAAAAGGACTCTAAGCAGGTGTCGAAGAGTTTCACGTATAGTACCCGACCTGTAGTAGTATATATACTTTTAGGTAGACGCGGCCGGGCCTGATTGTGGGTGTGGCGGGGTGCGTCTGCCCTGGCGGGCGGCTTGGGCCCATGTTGCCGCTGTTGCTGTTGCTTTTGCTTTTGATATTGTTGCGGCTGTGGCTGCGGCTGTTGCTGTTGCTGTTGCTCTGGAAAGCCCCGTCTAATCCGCTGTGATGATTCGCCAATGCCAAGTAGTGCTGTTCAGCGTGGCTTTGGGAGCTTGTTTGAGCACTACGCCCCAAAGAACATGACGCAGCACATGCCAGGCTTCTCGAAATACTAATACTCTGGTTGCCGGAATTAGAGTCTGTCGCCGTGGCCACGGTGATCTCTGGAACTGTGTGTCTATGGTTGGCAGCAGAACTGTGCCGAACCGGCAGCAATGCCCGAGGGCTTTTCTCAGCTGGAAAGAAAAAGACATTAGAACGCTTGATACTCCATCTACTAGCCAGTATATTGATTGATTAAGCTATTTTACATCTACCTTGATTCTTCACGAGAATATAAAACGCCAGACTTGGTACTGGAGAGGGAAACCTTTGAGCCCTATGTGCAACCAGGGCAGCAACCTCGTGTATGGAGCGTGCTAGGAGCTCCCGGGACTCTAGTTTCAGTACATGTTACCCTATTTAGGCTTGACTAATTGCTCTACTAAGCACATACGACCATAGCCTGTGGAAAATACGGGGTCCCGTCTGCTCCCCCTTAGTCAAGCCACAGAGCGCTGGATTAGTAGTACGGTGGGTGACCACGTGCGAATACCCGGTGTTGTATGTTTTTTTTGATCATTTTCATGATGCTGATTTCAAGTTTCCTTCAAGAGGCCAAACTGTAAGCCTGAACAATCACATACGACCATAGCTTGTAGAAAGCACGGGATCCCGTCCGCTCTCCCTTAGTTAACCTACAAAGCGCTAGATTAGTAGTATGGTGGGTGACCACATGCGAATACCTGGTGTTGTATGTATTCTTTTTTAGATTTTCCTGAACTTCTAACAAGCCTTATGACAATGCACAAGTGACCTGTTATGCAATTTTTAACTAATAGTCACGCCCTGAAACTTTTCAATTTCAGTCCAGATTGTGTTACCATTCTAGGGGCTAGTCAAGTAAAGCGTGCCTCTGCTTCGTGCACTCCGCACATCTACTCGCCCTCGATCTCGGACTCTACCTTGTCTCACCAACAGAGCACGTCGGGAGATTTCGTGGCAAAGTCTAGGAAGTTGATACTATTTGGGCGACTCGGGGGCAGCTCAAAGTCGAAGAAGTAGCCAGTAACTATCGGGTTGAAATGTTGTGTTTGGGGCTGTATGTCAGGGTTTTTTTTCGATTTATTTTTCTAGTTATACGTGCTTCGTTTTGTTTATCGTAGTTTTATATGGAACATAAGCCAACTTCAGTGATATTAGGCATTGCGTCATGGAGTATAGTCTCTTTCGCTGCGTACGACATGCTTGGTGCTACTCGAGAGTGGCCTGAATAGTTTCTCTTATAATCCTTATTGCTTACACCAATAAGTACATACTTACTTACAACCGTAGCACGTGGAAACTACAGGGCCCTGTCCGTCCTCCTTAGTTGAACACAGAAGAGCCGGACTAGTACTAGTATTATAGTAGGTGACTAGATGAGAAACCCCAGTGTTGTATATTTGCTTTGCCTTTTATGGATTTCTTTTTTCTCAATTCTCGTGATCTTTGACTGTCTGCTAGATTTAGCTAAGCCTATCTATCTCTCTTGACTCTATTGCCTACATTGCTAGACTAGTAGTAGTTACTGGCAAAATACCATCAATCAAGACCCCTACACTATAATACAGTATATATAGTTTTCTTTTTCCCTGGTTCATGTAATATAATAGAAGCTAATTAGTAATTATTGGAAGCAATACTAACGAACTTCTACCCCTCAAATATGGCCATCGATCATATATGATTAGTACTTTGTTCAAGAAACATTGCTCAATCTGTGTAAATTAATCTGTATTAAGAAAGTTGAATAACTAGAGTTTCAACATGTCTACCAACCTTCAAAACAAGAAACGTGTTACCAGGGGAAAAACTGCCTTGAGGATAACTGATATGTCGCGGTTTTTATACATGTCCAGGTCCAAGTTCTCGTTCTGAGCAAGGCCACATAGAGCAAGATCCACATTCACATCAACATTGGGCACAACCAGCCTTTTACAATTGGCAAGAACAGCACTTGCTTTGGAAATCCTCTCTTGGAGTTCCGGCACTTTCACGGGCCTGCCTGGGCCAGCGCCAACATCTCACGCTTCATCTGCTCAGATTCCCTCTAAAGGAAAGTCTTCAACTCCTCTAAAGGAAAGTCTTCAACTCCTCTAAATGAAAGTCTTCAACTGCCTCCCCGTCTATTCATAGGGCTGCAGGTGTCACTAGAGGTCCGTCCGAAAGGGCCAGCATTAACCATAGCCATTTAAATGCGCAAGTATACGGTCGTCGACTAGCCGTTCCTGGTAATTTATCGCCAAAATCATCCAGGGACAGGAGGGCAAAAGAGCAGGGATAGGATTATGTAGCGGAACTGAAGTGTGAGTGCTAAAGTCTATCTTGAACTTGACGGGATTTCATTTTGTTTATCAGTTGTCTTCTTTCCTTTTTTTTTTTTTGTTTACTTTTTTCAGTCATATTTGTGTTTCCTCCTTTTTTGAGTTTTTTCTTTTGGACTTTTTACCCAGTTATTTAATCTTGGTGTGTACTACAACTCTGATGTGTCACAGTATTTTCGGTATCTTTTGTGACAAAGGTCGGCATATATTTAGTACCAGGCCTTAAGTATCTCTATACTCAAAATCCTGTTAACCATGCAGAGAGGATTCTGAATTTTGTACCAGTCGTTTTGGAAGTACCTAGTTGTAGTAACAGTTGTATTGACACCCTGTTGGGCAGAACCCCAGAAGTATGTATACAATGGCACTGCTGCCCTTCCAGGCTGCTCGCCATTTATCCAAGATTAGACCCGCCTAATATTCACGTGATAGAAGCAGACAAAGGTTAACAATCGTCACTACCTAATCTGTTTGTGAGCAAGCCAAAACTATCAGTATTTAGCCTTGAACACCAGGCTATTAACAATTACATACAACATGAGGGTGTGACAATGCCGCTTTCACCCATTTCAATCGCCAAAGCCAACAGCCTTGCCATCTCCAACAACGCCACTCAGTCCTTCCCATTCGCTGCCGCGTTTCCATCTGGCAAAAACTGTTCGAGATGTACCGCAGAAAGGAAGAGTCATAAAGTCGCCCGCTTTCACGGCTATGGAGAACTTCAGCGCCACGGCGAACAGGCCTGCGCGCAATGCGCCATCATCGCGGAGCTAGTGAAGCATGTGTATAAGAGACTACTTGACACTATGGAGTTCAACTACTCGCCCACAAAGCTTGCGCTAGATGCGCGGCCACTGTGATCAGAAATGGCAGATCACTCAGTGCAGCTATTTACACATAAAGGTGAGTAACTGTTTAAAGATTGCCGACTCGGAAACTAATCAAGAACTCAATGTGACAGGCTCGGCGGTATGATTGCATCCACTGACTCAAGCGTGTCCCTTGGATGAAGATCGTCGACAGGCAGTAAAAAGTATCAAGTGGTGGCTTGCTGAGTTCTTTTCGACGCATGCAAAATTCCGACCACATCCCGACCAAGTCCTTCCCTCGCGTCTGATCAATGTGCTCGCTATTTCCCGCAACGGAAAACCCGGAGCCCATCTCTTCCAACCAACGGCACCCGTTCCGTATACATGCTCTAGCCACTGTTGGGGCAAAGCACATATCCACTGTCTCACTAAGAAAGATAACTACGACAAATACCTCGACTTCATCGACCTCGAACACGTCCCACCTACCTTCCAGCAAGCCATCAACATCACGCGCTTCCTTGGTCTACAATACTTCTGGATAGACTCAATGTGCATCATCCATAACTCTGCATCTGACTGCACTTGCGAGTCCGCCAAAATGGGCGCCATCTACCGCGGCGCCACGCTCACTCTCGCCGCTTCAGCCTCGCCAGCCTCAACCCATGGCGTCTTTGCCGGCGCCGCGCTGCCAGATCTCAGTTTCCTTTTGATATCCGCTGCGGATCCGTCGATGCGCTTTGTGCTCGGCGCACGCATTGCTGTCAGCGACCGCTTCACAACCACAGCGCGCGACGTCTTTGCCGCATGGCCACTATGGTAGCGCGGATGGGTGTTCTAGGAACGCATGCTTTCACGGCGCATGGCGTGCTTTTTACCAGAGGAAGCTGTATTTCAGTGTTTGCAGGATGTGCAGTGTGATTGTGAATCTGGGCTGGCACCACGGGTGGTGACCTGCTCACCGATGCCGGCCGTACGGTGCAGCATAGTGGCACTGTCGAACGCCATAACTGAGGCGATTCGGGAAAAGATTCATGGGGGAGTGTTTAGCGATGTGAAGTGGATATGGCCGCAAATGGTGATGCAGTATAGCACGCTGTTGCTTACATATGACAAGGACCGATTTCCTGCACTCTCAGCGTGTGCAAACATAGTGGCGGGCTGGATGGGCGACGAGTACCTGGCCGGTCTGTGGAAAAGATTGATCCATCATGGGTTTCTGTGGTACAACGCCGGCCAGAAGAAATCCATTTCTGTGCAAAACAGAAAAGACCAAGACGCCATGAAGGCTAGTAGTCAGCCTGACAGACCAGGCTGGGTGGCTCCCTCGTGGTCTTGGGCAAGTCTGCCATCGGGAACTGACATTCGCTTCATGGTACCAAAGGGGCCGTCTCCTGAATGGAAGTTCCACGCCTCCATGGCCGTCAAGGCTGTGTGCAAACCCAAAGATCTAAATCCTTTTGGTGAAGTCGTCCAAGAAGAGTCGTACCTTGTCGTCAAAACACGCGTTTTTCCGTGCTCTGCGCGGTGGAGATGTAAACACGACAGGCCAAAGCGGAACCGTCATTGGTGCGGCCTAGTTTTACTGCACCTAGATATCAATCCAATGGCCTGTTCATATCCCATGTCCTCACAGCCTTTAAAGCTCGACTCTGTCGACCAGCATTTACTCTGGGATACTAGCCGGGCTGCCACACAGGGCACTGTATCCTGAAAAATCGGTTAATACTACGAGACACCGCTGTTCCTTATGTGCGCAGTGCTGGATAGGCCGGAGACCGGCGACACACCCAAAAAAAAAAAAAAAAAAAAAAAA
>LKBB01000111.1:40971-52292 GCA_001513885.1 Thielaviopsis musarum
AAAAAAAAAAAAAAAAAAAAAAAAAAGGCAGAGGTATATTCTTTGTGGTTTTGAGAGGTCTAGCACTCGGAGAAAACGGGAAAAATTCGTGTGTTCCGTCGTGTTGGGCTTCTACGGCTTATATTTAAGAATGACGACGGAGCGGAAGCTTACATGGAAGCAACATGGAATCAGGTACCAGAGGAAGTTATTAAGCTCATTTGACAGAAAGTGCAACGCTTAACAAAATGGAGTTCTATATTCAACTAAAAAAAGAAACATACAACACCGGGTATTCGCACGTGGTCACCCACCGTACTACTAATCCAGCGCTCTGTGGCTTGACTAAGGGGGAGCAGACGGGACCCCGTATTTTCCACAGGCTATGGTCGTATGTGTCTTTTTAGAAGATAAACAGCAACTATAAAGAAAGGCTAGACGACATGAATACCAACACAACTTCCCTCTTAAATGCCATGGAGATGTTACCTTTTGGTGCCTCTCTTGACTTTTGCCTCTACAGTAAGTATATTTCCGAGTTTTTTGCATTGATTATTATATGCATCTTTTGATACCTCCCTTCAAAGTTAGTGAGCAGCCTCTTGCTGGTACTGCAAGACTCAGCCACGATGACCATCGAGACGCTTGGAAGCCCTCTTCCCCCCTTTCCCAGTGTCGACGTACCTTTGAAGCAACCTCCCTCAATGGTCAGTCACCTCTGTCAAGGAAGTTTGACAGAGGAGGTAGAACTGCATCTGCATTTGCATTTACCTTTGCATCTGCACCTGCCGCTTGCACTCTGTGAGCCATAAATATTGGCAATTGAGACTGGCGATAGATTTCACCACTGCCTCCTTTGCATTTTCTCCCTTTCTCTTGTCCAGAAGCAGAAATGGGATTTGTTTGGTTCTAGCCCACAGAAACTTTGGTGCCTCTAGCCCATAGAAACTTTGGTGCCTCTAGCCTACTAATATAGGAGGGGTTTTCTGGAGTATTCACACAACTTTGCTTCGTTCCGTGCCCCTAGCTTTAGTGTTTTCCCACTGTTTTTCCTGTAGTATTTGACCTGGTGTGGAGTGTCACTTGCATCCTTTATGTTTTTCTTGTTTCTTCCTTTTTTCTTCTTTTTTTCTTCTTTTTTTTCTTTTTTTCTTCTTTTTTTTCTTTTTTTCTTCTTTTTTTTCTTTTTTTCTTCTTTTTTTTTTGTTAAAGACTGGAGCAGTAGGGCGCATGTAACGGGCCTGCCCGGGTGCTACTGGAACGCCCCGCATGCTGCACCGCTGCTCTGGCTTGGGAGGAGCCCAAAAATACCTCCTCCAGTAACCAGCCTGGCGTTGTGTTGGTCTTTTATTTAGGCATAAGTTAGACGTTAAAAATAAAATCAATCAATCAATGTTACCCCCATGAAGATGTAAAACATTAAATAATTCAATGCTTGAAAAATGTCTAAGCCGAATAGCCTAAGTTTTCTTTCCCACACTCAAGAGAGACCGCGCTTCTATTCCTAAGTATGTATCTTGATGTTGAAATGATGCTTTAATAAAGACGTGAATGAGAACATCCAAGACAAAGACTCCAACACACTCAATCAAGAAAAAAGAAAAAGGATATAAATCGTTTAAATGAATAAAACAAACGTATTAACCAAAAAAAGTCTTTTCTTCAGCCATTCTGAGAATAGCTTCCAGAGGCCGTTTAACACTACTACTGTAACCGGCCAACTAATAACGAGCCCTTTATCTCAATCTAGTTTACAGACACGCCGATATTTTTAGCTGCAGCTGGTTTTTTTTGTCACTGCAAAGCGAGCTTCTGACGCAAAGCGTGCAAGCCTCCAACCAAATATTTCAAACTCAGAAGATATTAAGACTTTCGATAGGCCAATATCAACTACAGCAAGGCTCTTAATGGTCTGCATATTGTGTAGGATAGGCTGTGTTGACCGTATTACCTCATCCCAGAACTTCACACACATGTCCTTCTGTCGTAGTATAGTATTAATTGTGTATGTTTTATATGAAGACTGGGAAGAGTTTTCTAACACTGAATACCATAACAATATCCTTCTCTTAAGACCCATTTATCGTATTTCCTTCATCCCAGTTCTCTTTAATACAGTTGTTTGGCTCCGACACCTTGCACATGAATAGCTCATAGTCTATGTTATTGATGGCATAGTTCCAACTGTCTCTAAATAGTCTGTTAGCAAACATCTAGCAATCACGAACATATATATAACCTGCCATATCTTCGTTGAGAAGTGAAAAAAGATGGGACATGAGTAGTTAAAAAAAAAAAAGAGATGTTACCGCCTAGTCGAATTGAGCAACATGTCAACCTAATAATGAAAGACGGAATGAAAACTGAAATATTATGTTAGCTTGGTATTAAGGTTGTTTGGTAAGTAGTTATTTGATAATATTTTGACCAACATCTTACTGACTCACCATTATTTGTGACGATCTGGGAGATCGGAACGCAGCTGCGCTGTGTCGTGCGATTCATCCCAGGGTCAAGAGTTTGAGGCCCGCGAGGAGGTTCGAGCGGCTTCGGACCCTGCAGCCAGGGACACGGAACTCGTCAATGGCAGGAGGAGCTGAGTTGCAAGCGCTGGGAGCTTAACTCAGCGAAGAATACTTAAGGAGCAGCATGTCGCTGCTCATCGCTCATTTAGTTTAGCTTTTTTTGTAGTTCAATTACTTGGTTTTCCCGTACATTGCTTCTTATGCACCGGACCGTTACACTATTAGGTATATCATTGAGAAGTAAAATTTTGAGCAGGCATACAACATTCATTCAATCTTTGAAAGACTAGTAGTGTCTAGTAGGTCTAATACCGCTCTTGATCTTACTCTAATTAACTTTCAGCAGCATGGCTTTTCTTTTTCTTTTTCTTTTTTTTTAATCACAGGAAATGCAACAATATTTAAGCCCTTTCTTATAATTACTGTCTCGTCTAAGCATCCTTTCAAGGCCATAAATTCTATAGGTAGTTAGTAGAATACAAAAGTTGTTACTTAGCGATAGCACATCTTTGACCTCTATAAAATATAAGAAGAAATCGACTGGACAACTTTGGGAAAGATGAAGAGACAGACCCTTAAGATAAAGAATTTCTCGATGTATTTTACAGGAGGCAAATGGATTTGCTAAGTGAAAGGTCTTGGTAGTAAGCACTATTTTATTGCATAAAATAGGGTGTGGCACGAGTAGGTGTTAAGTCATTGGCTTGTGGAAATACAATGTGTTATTCAACCTTTGTGTTACAATGCACAGACAAGGGAGGGTATGCTTGCTATGTATAGGGAAATATTGGCAAAACTATAACAAATTGAATAAAGAAAAAAAAGTAACATAGAGCACCAGGCATCGTACTACTAATCCAGCGCCCTGTGGGATTATTTGTCTTGACCTTTTAATATCGTAAGTTTTTACATATTAGACTACTTGGAAGCCCTCTTATACTAGACTATTCAATTAATTAATACAAACACTATCGTTTCTTCTTTTGTAGTTCTTGTGTAATAGTAATGGTTAATGTCTCCCATTTCCCGTTGGTTCAAGCTACTCTCTCTCTCTTGATAAGATACATGATACTCGATTGATTACCTAACATCTCTCTGGCTTAGCATATAGATTATGCAAGATATCCAAAAAAAAAAAAAATAGTAAGGAGCAAAGCATTGGTAAAAAGCTGGAGACTACAAAATACGATACGTGAACAAGAGCGGCTGCACCGCAGTCGACGTCTGGACCTGGAAGCTTTAGGCAAACGTCACCATTCGACTTTGGCTTATAATAGGAGAAGGGAACAAAAAAGAAAGAGAAGAAATGCTCAAAATAGAGTGGTGTGGAGTGCTTTGTACAGAGTCACCTAAACCTTGGGTAGCGCTATGGCCATAGAACACGAAATAAATTCTACTTCAACGAAAGAAAAGAGTGCCTTTAGTCCAAGAAACAAAGCTACAAATAAAATAAAAATGTTTTGATACCAAACTTTAGGTCTCCAAAACCTGGGCAGACGTTTCGTAAACGTACCGACAGTATGGCGTGTCCAAAAAGTTTCAGTTCGTACGCAAGGATATCATTCCCAATATTTCATCCCGGACCCTCGCTGAATATCCCTGGAGGAATGAGAAATCGATGGAATCAAACCCAACAGCTAGGCATCTCATCTCGGTCACAAGATGTGGTTAGTCTGTAAGAGTCTGCTACTTGCGAGCGAAGAGGGTATCCAAGGTTCTGGGTGCTGCCAAATGAGATATAGACAACATAGAGGTTGTGTTGAATGGCAATTTGCTTCACAGCAAAAGACTTGCCAACTCCAGATGGCCCAATAATTGAGAAATAGGGAGATAGGTAGCGTTTTCTGTTGGCTTTCCACTGAGATTCGCAATGATTGATATGATTTAGAAGGCTAGTACTAGTGGATATAGTTCCAGCGAATCTCTCCTCGACAAGGAAAGCTCTAGACTGCTCGACGCAGGCGGCTGAGGCTTCACTAGATTCCAATGCAGGAGGTGCAAGCATGGATTCCAACTCAGGAGTGAGAGTAGCAGTATTCTGAGCTTGATTAAGTGACTGTCTGAGATATAATTCGACTATCGAGTCGGTATCTTCGAACTGGTTTTTGACAGACTCAACTGCTGAATGTTTCGCAACCATTTCCTCAAACCATGTCAAGGCACGAATGATTAACATATTAGGAGAATAATTGGTCTCTAAGCCCCAGGTAATAGTGGTCCAGCCTGTATAGGTGCGTACTTCATCGTGGGATTTGATGGTACGCCAGGAACGTTCAGTTGCCATGTTGAGATGGCCGGGGAGAAGCTGCAAGCAAGAAGAAGGGTTAGAAATGAGATAAATCGCATATAGCAGTGACTTTAGCCAAGGAATATTACGCTAGCTTACACTGAGAGTGATAGAAGTATCAATGGTCCAAGAGAAAGAGAGAAGAATAAGCGCAAGATCAAAAAAGTTGAATTGACAAATAGGAAGGGATTGAAGATAAATTAGAGAGGCGAAAGAAAAAGAAGAGAATTAATCAAATATTTAGTATGGGATTACGCCGTAAGCAAGATAGACATCAATGGCACTGGCGATGGTTCCTCTGCTATGTCCGCAGTTAACATTAATGTTTTTCTCTGGCTCCTATGAAAAATATGAATATACAGATTAGAGTTTTACTCAGTAAGGTGGCAAACAGCAACATCACGTGAGTTGAATTATCTCAATAACATCCACGGCAGGTGCTTTTGCCTTCTTGCCTACTTGGGAAATACATATTATATATATTGGGATAGTGGAGCACAGCTAGCCTTCAGGTGATGTATGTATGTAATACTTGAACAATCTAGTTGAAATGAAAGTCAAGCAACTTATATTGATGATTGATCTTTTATCAGTGTAACAATTACGTTCGCCTGAGTCTATAGTAATTTCTAGTAAAAAGGCTGAATATAAAGCAAAACAAAACCAACAAAACCATCATAGACAGATAATAGACTCGACGTGTAGTCCTACGCTAGCGTATAATATCACATGCAAAGGTTATCTAATGTACAACCCTTAACGTAGTCTATATAGTATACGGAGTATATGTACTTTGTATAAAATATTATAGGGCCATGTCTGGGATGTGCACACACATCACAACAGTAGTCTTCTGACATAAAGGAATTAAGTAGTTTAGCACATGTTTTGCTTGAAGAATATACAGGGTAAAAATAAGGTACTTGTATTCTCTTTCCTTGTCTCTTTTTTTTTTAGATCCGCCGTGGTACGCAGCATATTTCAAGCAGGCATATCCTAAGCACAAAACTATGTGTTTTATAGGTTTCGGTTTGATTGATTGACTGATGGATTGAACTATTTTACGTTTACCTTGATTCCGCATGGGAATATACGACGCCAGACCGGATACTAGACAGAGACTTTTTGAGCTCTCTGCGAAAACCAGGGCCGCAGCCAATAGGTTTCGGAGATGTTCCGCGATTTCCAACTCCAAATATGAGGCCCGAAAGCCGGATACGTCCAATATCAACGGCCGCGTGGCCCAATGGCAAGGCGTTTGACTACGAATCAAAAGATTGTGGGTTCGAATCCCATCGTGGTCATCATCCGTTAGATCCTCTCACAATGAGCGGTCTTACTTTTTTTGGACTCTTGCTCTCACACATACATCAACTTGTGATGTCTTTTCAATTTACCTAAATTTATACTCTGATCACTGGAGACAACTTTGACACCTTGATTTTGCAACAGAGCTTTGAATAAATCTTCACTCAACTACAAGTTACCAACATGAAATCGTGTTCTCAAACATACTAAATAGGCCATTGTTAAGCCCTTCCATACTTTAAAAATAAAGCGTTCTAGGATAACTTATCAGGACAACTTGGTATTTTTTGTAGGCATCTGTGACTTGTCAATAGACCTTTATAGATCGGATCTAAATGTCTCTCAGTCTTGTATCACTGCGAGATCCTGTATTGGGCGGCGAACCAGTACGTATAGTCCCATCTGAACCATTCTGAGTGCGTACTAACTCTTTGGTAGATTTCAGTTGGCTGCTTGCGACTTTGAGTTGTACTACATCGTTCAAAGTACAGCGGGCCTTGTGATCTCTAATAACAGTAGACACTTTCAGTTTAGCCACAAGACTGTTGCCGAGTTCCTATACTCCCCATGTCAGATTGAGCGGTTCAACAACATGCATCTTGTCTTGGCCCAGAATCTCGGCTCCTACATGTTTTTTGCTGCAGGTAAGCTAGCCCATGACTATCCTCTAATCCCATACTGCGATTCATTTCTGTCTCATCACTTGCTATCCTTCTTCTACCACAAGATCTATCCTGATGCTGAAAAGTCTATTGCTCAAAAGGCTGTGCTCAAAATCATGGATGGAGATTTTGACAAATCACGACAGGACAAGTTGCTCAAGAGTCAACATATTGGCGACTTTACCAAGCTTCATTATGCCGCTATTCTTGGTGCTGAGGATCTTATTCTTCAGATCATGCGCAACGACCGTATTGGTATTGAGATCCAAGACCCCATGAGCTCCTGCAAGGCCGACTACAATACACCTGATAGTGATGGCCTGACTGCTCTGCACTATGCATTTCGAGAAGGCAACATGGATATTATCCAGCTGCTTCTGGAAGTTCCTGGCATCAATATCGATATGCCCGACCTTGGTGGGAACACTGTGCTTTTCGAGGCCTTTTAGATCAAGAACCTCGAAGCTGCACAGCAGCTGGTGCACAGCAGAGCTGATTTAAATCACAAAGGACCCGGTAGATTCACGCTCCTGATACATGCAGCTATGAACGTTAACATCCATATTGGCCGAATGCTTATTCAAAACGGCTCGAACGTTGATCACCAACAGAGCGACGGCTTGACTGCGCTTCATTACGCAGCTGATCAGGGGTATACCGAGTTCGTCAAGCTTCTGGTGTTAAGCAAAGCTCGGCTTGAAGTGGCTGGCAACAAAGGTCACACTCCTTTGTTCAAGACAATCAAAGCACACCAGGTGGATATTGTGTGGTTTCTTCTTGCTGCAGGAGCCGCCATTACGTATATTGACTACAAGGGCGAGAGCATGCTGCCTACAGATCGTCTGTCAGCCATACTAACAACGACAACGAAACAAAGCTCTTTTGCAATGGCTGTGACGTCGAAGTTGGCACGAAGCTTCTAGTGCATGGTTGTCCCATCAACCACGCTTCCAAGGGTGGGCGAACAGCACTACACTGGGGTGCTAGAAACCACGATGTCGTGTATGTCCGGATGCTGTCAGCGGCCGAGAACAGGTAGAGCTAGGCTCAAATCCTGAAACACATTATGTCTATTAGTTGTGTGAAATCGCGATGTTTGTGTACAGAACTACGGGGTGAAACAGGAGATAAAAGAGAAACACAAAAAAAGTAAGATCCCGTTTGGATAAGGTTCGAATTTCCAGCTTCAGCTGGAGCATCGGGAATTGAGCCCAATGCGGGGGTCGAACCCGCAACCTTGAGATTAAGAGTCTCACGCTCTACCGATTGAGCTAACCGGGCGGGATTATTTTCAATAACAAGACGACTCTCAGACCCTAAAAACCCTTTGACTTTCCGTTTTGGGAAATAACTTCCCTACTATATACCTCGAAGATGGTACCTTTTGGTACCTCTCTTGTTTTTCCTTTTTTTTTTTTTTTTCCTTTTTCTTCTTGGCTTTTTTGTTGGTTTGTTTTTGTCTTTGACAGTGACTGCCAGTGTCTATGTCACAGGTTCATACCTGGGGCTACTAAAATGCCCTGCATTTTCTACTGCTGTCCTGGTTGTATAGAGGGCCAAAATTCTCTGCCCAGTATCCAATCTAGCGTCGTATATTCCCATGCGGAATAAAGGTAGATGTAAAATAGTTCAATCAATCAACTGTTTTGGAAAATCTACCTCAATACTATACCTAATATCCCCTCACGCATTAAAGTAGCTAAAAGAGCGCCATTCAAAGATTATCAACGGTTATTATTCCCTCTATCAACCTCTCTTTATTGTCTCTGTCAGTTTACTGTCTACATTCAAGATAAACACAAACCTTAGGGCTAAATGCTACCCTCTATAGCCTTGAGAGTATGCTAAGCATACGGAGTTCATTATGCCTCTAGCTATCTCAGTATGGAACTTCTACTTGACTATCCTCCTTCAGCAAAACCTATGAAGCTCGCAAGATAGCATGACTCTCGTTTACGTCTATGATATATTACAAGATTTACAGGTATCTTCACTTGCTGCCTATAAAGGGTATGAATTACCTGGCTATCTAGGTATGGGATTCCTATAAAGGACATGCATTACTGTGTCTAGACTACTCCGGTGGCCAGACCGCTACCTGTCACATTTCTCTCTTTTTCTCTTTTTTCTTCCGCTTTCATTCTGCAATTACAACTGCTACGCTGATTCCCGGCTACTCCTCGGTTGAGAATATGGTACAGCACCTAGAGTCTCCACATAACACTCTGCCGACGATTTCAGCTCCATTCAAGCGTCCCTACATGATGTATGGGTCTCGGTGGCATCGTCGTCTTTCTCCGATAACTTGTACCACGTGACACCAGATGCAAAGGCCATCCTCGCCTTTGCTGCGGCATGGGTTCCAGCAGCCATGCCATTTTTTGCGGAGCTTGGAGCTCAACAAGGCATGCAGCGCTTGACGCGTCTGTGTACGGAAACAGTCTCGGCTGGGGCTTTGACATTGGCGGCCACTAAAGATCTGTGTTACCATCTGGTCACGGCACAGCGGCGGCCGCATCTGATGCATTTTATTGGCAGATATAGCTTGACAGACCTAGTTCTAGCGGGAGCAGAGGCTGGAGTGAGTCTGAAGCGCGATGTATCCTCGTTTGCTTCGGTGCCCCTAGCTAGAGTCAAAGTTGACGATGCTCTCGCTAATCTCAGTAGCCTTTCTGAGACTCAGGCTGACATCCCGGCAACATTATCTTTAGTAGATTGGTTAGAAACGCTACTTCCCAGCACTGAGCGCTTTCTTGTAAAAGCCTTGAATTTGATTCGGGAGCAGACATTAAATCTGGCTGAAAGTGGCGCACGGCGGGCTCTGGAGAAAATAAATTCCCCTGGAAGCTACAATAACAAAGTTAAAGCTGTATCCGAGGCCATGGAGACATTTCATGTCTCCAACGCGGACTTTTCACGCTTCGAAAGCGATCTCAAAGGCTACACCCGCTACAAATATGGCTGTGGCGTCTTCCGCGGTAGCCGCGAGAAACTACATTCTGTAAGCAGGAAAACAGGACACCGTGGTATACGCTCAGTTCTCGACGCTCTATCCGAGTACATCAACACAGCGCTTACTACCAAAGAACTCACGGGAAAAAAAAGCAAACAATCTACTAAAAATACACCTACCTGGAACCCTCGATCACCAGCTTCCATGTTGGCTTTCGCCAGCTCCGGGCTTCCACGGCAGGATTCTCCGACAGCTTCACCAGCAACAGCATTACCATGGAAAAGTACATCGTTTGCATCAACATCTACAGTAACCGCAAGCTCACCTGCGCCAGCGACGTAGACAAGGCCTTCAGAGGTCTTGTCAACGCCATTACCCGTACCACAAGGTGGGACTTTTTCTTTTTGGCCTGCCAGAGGCTTTCGTTCTACCTGCCATTGCCTGGATGACTTCGGCAAGGCCTCGCCCCGCTGATACCTCCGCGGCTGATTTTTCCGCAGAGGCGCCCTCATGGAGCTTCATGTCTTTGATGACGAGTACCCGCGATTTTGGCCATGCGCTGGAGTTGCAGCACTACGATACGCCGGTGTATCTCACTCGGAATAAACCGGCGTGGTCTCTGCGGCAGCTCGCACTGGACAAGCACCGGAGTCTAACGGTGCATGGGAGCCTAGTCTGGCCTGGTTCTGGTGCTATTGGTGCCAATAGCTTTAAAGTACCGGTTGATTCAAGGCTGCCAAACTCCCTGGTGTTCCAGGCTGTGGCTTACTCGGAAAGGTCGATGCTATCTTGTGAGGATAGTATGAGTTATTATTGAGGTCGGTGTCATATATTGAGTTGCCATAGATTTCACCAGATCGATCACTGAAACTTTATTTCAGCTGTCTTGTGCTTTTTCCGCAAACGTCACTATAATTATCCCAGCTGAACCCTAAGCAGTTGCGTGCCCGGAGGTTGTCTTGTGGTGCATTGCCAGTTTGGGAAATCAAGGGTTTGAAACTGAGAATTCAGGGCCAAGTTTGGACAGGAACAATGGAATCCTGAGATTCAAAAATGTACAAGGCGAACAAAGAAGTATAAGAGCGGGATCGAAATAGGAAAGGCTTCCAGAATTGAAGCCGGACACAAAGGAAATTTCATGCCTTGTGCAACGAAAATCAACCCTCCAAAGCCTATTCACATTTCTTCTCTCCGTTTTCTTCTTGTGCTTACACGTGTTCTTTAACCCACGCGCATCCAACTTCCTCTTTTACTTGGCTTTTCTACACAAGAACGAAAATCGGGCCCCTAGCGAAAGTAATCCTAGACCCAAGACAGGGGCTTTTTTTTTTTCTTGAACCTCCACTTAGCCCCGCTATACAGTGGGCGGCATTCCCAGAGCCTCGAATTGCACCTTACCTTGAAGACGAGATTCGGAGGACGGAAAGGCCAAAGTAAAGACTTTGTTCGCATAAAAGTATCGATATGCGTGTATCGTCCTTCTTGTCAAAAGTTTCCCCGAGGCAGGTACTACTACTACATAAAAAGACTCCATCTCGGGCGCAATACATTATGCAGAGCCCACCCATGTAACCTTAAAAAGCCCCCCCCCCCCCCCCCCCCCCCCC
>LKBB01000111.1:52345-84978 GCA_001513885.1 Thielaviopsis musarum
CCCCCCCCCGGACCTCGCCGCTGGCCTATTCCTCTTTGTCTCTTTGCCCGATAATACAGCGTTGCCCTGCTTTGGCTGCTTACAGCCAATTACATTATGCGTCTGTTGCGCATGCAATCATCAATTGTGTACGCAGTAGAACAAGAGGCTTACTTGCCTGCGTTACGTGGCGAGTCACTACGAAGTGCTCAGTATCTTTGCTTTCTTTTTCTCGTCCAAAAAAGAAATTATACAGCATGTAGTACTAGTGATGAAGAAGCATAAACCCACCCGTATTGTTTATCCACTCGCATGCGTCTTCTTCTGCACCTAGAAGCTTTGCTTACCCCAGGAACGTCATGCATATTAAGTGAACAATGATGTGTACAGATGACCTAGCTAGCCTCTACATAGTAGAATTCAGCTTCCGATATTGACATGCAATATCAAGGTTGCTCTATTGGACCACACTGCAGCACAGCAAACAGCCTCATCATCAAAACACGGCGTTTATTAAAACATCATGGCATTATAATCGACAGCAACGACACAAGTAAAGAGAAGAAGAAAAGACGTTTCAACTATTCAAGACAAGTAATGAGTTCAAACAAGCGAGAAACGGTGCCTTTAGCGTAAAAATGTGATAAAAACAAGTAATGAAAGGGAAATAGAAACAGAACTGTAAACAAAAACTCGTCAAGCGTATCATATCCCGTCTCAAATACCCATCCCAAGTGCTGACGATCCCTTTTTGTATCAATAAGAGAAAGAATAATAAAAAAAAAGTTGTAAAAACATGAAAGATGAAAAAAAAAAGAAGTGAAAAAAGCTGTGTTGTCAAGAGTGTGTGTAGAAAAAGAGATAAAAAAAGGATGGTATGGAGAAAGATTAAAAAAGAAATGTGTTTTACATGATAATGGCGGGGACGTCGACGTTGGCCTTGATGGACTTGTGGGGCAGGACGCTACCACCGTTGACGTAGATCTCGTCACCAATGGTGACATCGTCACCCAGAACAGTCACGTTCTCCAGACGAGCCCACTTGCCAACGCTAGAGTTCCAGCCAACAATGGTGCTCTTGACCCAGGCGTGGTCCTTGACCTTGGAGCCGCTCAGCAGCACGCAGCGCTGCAGACGGACACCATCACCAATGACAACGTTGGGGCCAATGGTGACGTTGGGGCCTATCCGGCAGCCCTCGCCAATCTTGGCCGAGGGGTCAATCAGGACGTTACCACCGTGGACGTAGGGCTCCGACAGGGGAGCAAGCTCCTTGGGGGAGCGCTTGGCCAGAGACGACAGGTACAGGCAAGTACCAGTCAGGAAGTCCTTGGGCTGACCAACGTCCATCCAGTAGCCCTCCAGGTCGAACGAGTGCAGCTCGTTGTCGTGGACCATGGCGGGGAAAACCTCCTTCTCAATAGAGGTAGGGCGCAGCTCAATGCGGTTCAGCACCGACGTGTTCAGAATGTACATTCCGGCATTGATACGGTTACCGACAAAGGTCTGGGGCTTCTCGACGAAACGCTCGATGCGGGTGGGGTGGTTGGGCTGGTGGACAACGACACCGTACTTGGAGGGCTCCTCGACCTTGGTGACCACAATGGTACCCTCGTTGCCGTGGGACTTGTGGAACTCGGCCAGCTCCTTGAAGGGGTAGTCGCAGATAACATCAGAGTTCAGGACGAAGAAGGGGGTATCGTCCTTGGACAGGACTTTCTCGGCCAGCTTCAGGGGACCGGCAGTGTCAAGGGGCTCGTTTTCGATCGAAAAGGTAATGTTGACGCCGAATCTCTCAGAGTACTGCAAGAAAGAAGCATTGTTAGCCTGCGGCATAGACGCGGGGGACAGATGAAAATGACATACCTCAGCAAGGTGCTTCTCCATAACCTCGGGGCGGTAGTTGACAGCCAGGACGATATCCGTGCAGCCAGCAGCAGCCAGGGCCTCGATCTGGTGCAGAATCATGGGCTTGTTACCGAACTCGACCAGAGGCTTGGGAAGAGTCAGGGTCTAATTACAAGCAGATTGGTTAGCAAGACAATCCAAAAACACGGAATCAGACCAAATTGACCAGCAGCGTCAAACACGACTATTTGCGGGCAATGCTTCGTCAATGGCCCAAAAGGTAGGGTGAAAAGAGCTTACCAGAGGACGCAACCGGGTGCCGAAACCACCGACGAGAATGAGGGCTGTTTGTTTGTTGTTTGTTAGCTTGCGTTCATGCGGCTACAGTATGCGTAGTCGTCTCGGGAACAATGTAACAAGGCGGGTGCGCGCATCAGGAGAGTCGTGGCGGCGCCCGCCGTACGGCAAAGGACAGCTAGATAGGCGTCCAATGCAGGGCGGCACCGCGCAGCTCGGTGTAGCTCAGGGCGAACAAGTCGGACGCAGACCAGGCGCCCCTCCGAGACGACAATGGGGCACGAATAGAAGAATCAATGGAATTATAGCCGTACCCTTCATTTTGAATGTGTGTGAAAAAAGAAAAGCAAAAACAATTAATTAAAGTTGTAATGAGTAATAAGAGAGAATGTCTGGTCGTGATAAAACTACACAAGCAGACAATTGTCAGAGAATGGAAGAAAAATTAAAAAAGAAAGGAAAACGATTGAAGCGTGGGGATGTGCAGGAAGTTGGAATCAAAGAGGAAAGGAAAAAGAAGAAAGAAGAAGTAGAGGTTTCGAAGAGGGGAGAAATGGTGGTGAGGTGTTCGTATTAAAGGAAAAGAGGAACAAAAAACGAACAAGGCCAGGCAAGGCAAGGCGGAAGGCAGAGAAACGGACCAGGGAAAGGAGAAATAACAGAGCACGTACACAAATCAACGTACCTGCTTAGAACATAACAAAACAGAGCGAGACGACAAGAGAAGGCTGCGCTATGCTGGCTTGCCGGGGTCCAATAAAAAGAGTTTAATAACGCCAGGTGCCCTTTCCTTCAGTCATTGTTGCGACTCTGTTTTGTCAACTACAAATATTACTCTTTTTATTTCCACTATAAGTGCTGTGTGCTTTCCCTTCATGGCGTTGTTGCCGCTTCGCTTCTCGTAGCTGCCACTTTTCAAGATGTTGATGTTGCCCGCTCGCTCGCTGCTGTTGCTGCTGCTGCCAAACCGCCAACCCAGAAACTACGAATACAGCGGCCCCCGGCCCAGACCAGGCTAGTTAAGTGGCTGTTTACAACAAGGGCCAAGGACAGGCCGACCTGTTGACCCTCGTCAGTCCGCTCATGAATCAATTCAGGTCCGCTACGAAGTGGCACATGTACATGTATCCTCGATGAGCGAAATCGGGTTTCGCTTGAAAGAAAAAGTGAATCATTACAGTCTGTCAACAGCTATCCGAACGAAGCCAAGATTTGAGTCGTAGAAACCCAATAACAAGGGCAGGCGCAAACAAATATCATGGGCATGGGCAAGCACAACAACGTAAGGGAAGGAGCACGGGCACAACTTCCAATCCAATTCCACTATATTGCAATCCACTGGAAATGCAGCCAGCAGACGAGGCAGGTGCACGCCGCCGTGGGGCCGCGTTTCTACGCACTGTCCGGGCAACCTGCCTCTGCTTTCTTTTTTTTTTTTTTTTTTTTTTTTTCTTTTTTTTTTCCCTCTTCGTCGTCCCCTCGTATATATTTACATTTACATTTGATAAAAGCCACCACGAATCAATCAATCAATAACAAAATATCAATTTATTTGTGATTCTGCTTACTGGCAACAAGTCATTATGGAGCGGGTCAGTTAGACAACCTGCGACAATAAAGACAATGTAATTTCTCTCTTGATTATGCCTGCGAATGGCTTCATTTCATTGTCGCCCAGGCGAGCCACAGGGCCATGCTGTGCGCTTCTTTTTTTTTCCCTCCCCATGCCACTATATGTCGATCATCAAATCACAATAATCAAGCAAGCAATGCCTACAATCAAGTGCGCAGCCAGCCCCTGTGTTTTGGTTCTCAAGTAGAAATCAAATGTAGATAGTAATACAGTAAGCTGCACAGTGCGTTTCGTTGCAGCTGAAGACCATGCCATGCGGCGGCGGCGTCAAGTTTTTGTTCTCGTTCCTGAACTTTCGTGTGGTGTTCTTTTGGGCCGCTGTTTTACGAAGATTAGTTTTGGTTTTCTTTATACTGTACTGCGTAGAAGTTATCAACCTCGTATTTTCTACGCAGCATCCTCATGACCACTGACTCCCCAAAGTTCATTATGAGTTTACTTACGGAGTACTACTCCGTACTCTGTGAATAAGCCCAACTCGACTACGCTGTAGAGCTAAAATTGACATATGATGTATATACAGTATATACATGTGTCTTTCCTCGAAACAAGAGATTTCACTTCGACGTTTATGCTTTTGTTCTTCATTTTTGTAGTCTCCTCCCGTCAAGACCCTCCTCATGTTAGTTCGGATTGTGATTTAAAAAAAAAAAAAAACCTCAAGAAAAAAAAACAAGAAAAAAGAAAAAAAAAAAAAGCATAAGCATTTTCCCCACTGTTTCCATGTGCCCAGACCAACAATCCAAAGTACCCCTCTATAACAACGACTATTGAAAATATACTTTTCATTACAAGTAAGTAAGCCAACCTATTGCCAATCCAGGGGTTCTAGCCTGCTATGTCCTTCCACCCTTGGCGTAAATAACACCATGGCTACTTTTTTTTTATCCTGCATTTTTGTTTCCTGACGATCAAATCCGGCCACTGACAGCGCAGAACGTCGTCACTCACCTAGTAATTTGTTTACAAAAAAAAAAAAAAAAAAAAAAAAAAAAAAAAAAAAAAGCCAAAGGAGAAAGTAGGAGTTTTTTATTTGGCGTTGGCCCACGGCTTGTTTCATCTCATTCACATCCACTTTTGCTTGAACGTGTGACTAGCTTTGCGACCCATTCTTGCCACATTTTCACAGCCTCAATCCAAGGCCCCACCTGTAAAGTTATATTACTACGTACTTACTTACAGTGTACAAGTGCTAAAAGGCAAAAAAGGAAAGCCTCTCTCCTCAGAAGCTGTGTTACCAGCAATTTGCTAGGGGCCGGAGCTTCAACTTGCTTTCTTTTTCGTACTAAGGCCCGCCTTAGCTTCGACCGATTCCAGTTCCAATTCCAATGGCAATTCCACGGCCAAATCATTCCATCCATCGTTGATCCATAAAGGGGGCGCTTCCTTCCTGTCCAATCTTCTCGGGTTCTATAGAATCACACAGAAGCAAGCGCGCTACCTAGAAGTCTTCAAGGCATGAATTTCATGGCAATAAGTCGTCTGGCTATGAAACCTTGGTGGCATTCCATGATTCCGCCTGTCTTGCGTTTACCATTGTTGAATTCTGTAACTTCTTCTTGAGGTATACTTTGCAATTATCTGCTGGGCTGCAACTACAAAGTACAGCCAACAGACAGACAGACAGACAGACAGGGCTTCAGGGGTCCAGGGGTAGGGTAGTGATGCGATATTCCCACGGGATCCCGATGGACGATGCACGAGGCAAATGTGACATGGCCGGGCTTCTCGTAGCCTTGGCTAAATTGGATTGGCGGCGCTTACAAGCCAGCTATAGGGTTACATACGTAGTACATAGGCCACTTCATCAGCGAAGTTTCACTTTGTTCGGGTGAAAGAATAAGGGAAATAAATGCGCAGCTGACTCTTTTCAGAGTTATCTACCCACCCATCAATAAGTTAAACAATACCAGATAATCTTATTTATTTTTCTTTTTTTTGCCCCTGAAAAGAACCGCCGCATTCCAGAAATCTGCCGGAATTCCTGGGCGGAATCCTTAAAAGTTTGTTTTCTTTTTCTTTCTCGTCTGGCTCTTTCTACCGCGGCAAAGACAAGAGAGACAAAAATAAAAGCAAAACTCACCCAATCCCTTTACTCGTTCGTTGCGTAAACCCCCCCAAAAAAAAAAAATATATATATATATATACTCTGCTGGACTTAAGTACTTTAGGAATAAATATTTCTGGAAACATATATAAGTGGCAAGAGACATTTTAAGACAAATATATGCTGTCGTCGCGTCGTGGTCGTACTTGAAAAGTCGTCGTTGCACTTCTTGCAACAGTTTTGTCTTTAAATTTCGACCGGCCCATCAACCACACCATACCACACCACAGCGGTGCCCTTCATAAACAAGCATCAGAATGCATGCATGTTTCTTCGTTCTCTTCCCTGCCTTTGTCGCATAAACCCTCACCACGACATATTCGTCACTGTCCTCGTCACAAATTACCACTTTAATATCTCCGCAGACCCTTTCCTCTCACCTTGTTTATATGCTTGAAAGTCTGGCTAAACTTGAAGCTAAATATTATTTCCTCCTCCCCTCCCCCTCTTCTTCGTCGTCGTCAACCTCAAAAACTTCAAATGGCCCGGCCCTGTAAATTAGGAATTGTCATCAAGTTCGGTCTTGTCAGGTGAACGGGGCCCTTGCGCAGAAACTTATGCAGTACTTCGGCGTTTTGCCTTTTTTTTTACTTTTTTCATTTTGGCCTTTTGTTTGGTTGTTTATATTTTCTCGCCTGTCCTTGGCCCCCCCCCCCCCTTCCTTTCCTATAACCCTAGAATCAAACACAACCCTACTGTACCAGCCCCATAATGCTATGCCAAGACCAACTTGTCCAAGATTTGCATCGCTACTTGTTTGTGAAGCGTTTTGTACCCAGTACAGGGCCTTCTCCCCCTGCTCAACCTATGTTGTCTCTGCTTTTGTCTCTGCATTGTGCATTCTTGCTAGTTTTGATATACCCTGTACTTGTCTTCTCACTATACTTACGCAAGACCCCAAGCAAAACCAAAGAAAATTAGAACCTCTTTATGGCCTGCTTTTTTAGGCGGCGAGAGAGAGAGAGAGAGAGAGAGAGAGAGAGAGAGAACGAAGATGTTGGCCTAGGTGGAAGGAGGTAACCCTTGGCCTCGGTCCGATAAAAGATCGCCTCCAGGGTTAGTGCTGAAGAGAGGCCAGGATCCTCGCTTTTTACACTAATTACGGAGTACAATTTTGGCGGGATGTTATTGATCGTCGAGACCCACGCGTGAAGAACGTACGCCACCCGGGATCGTGCACTTGATTGGCTGAGAAGGAGATTGCTTTACGACCGGTGAGTGAAAGTAATTTTTACAGCGTCTACAAAGTACAGGTGCTTTGATTGTAGGAGAAGGGGCGAAGAATGTTTGAAGGGTATGGAATTGTCTCGTGCCTACGATGGACTCTCCGTGATACGCTATCCGTGATACAATAGCATTTTATCAACCCAATACTATTCCATGATCTCATTGCTGGTGAGGCTAGACTATAACGCGAGCGCGACGAAACTATTAGTGGTAGTGGTAGGGAAACTAGCCGTCTGCTGATGTTCGTGAGCAAGGATGGTAATGCGGCACATCTTTGGAAGCAAGCGTAATGTGTTTGACTGGGAAAGAGGAGGCTCTCATTCTTTAACATAGGTTTCTAATTTTGTGTTTCTATGTTTATAGAGACATCGTCATGATGAAGGGAAAAAGAGCATTCCATGAAATTCGCTTACACACTGGAAGAGTTCCAACACTGCAGGAAAGCAGCGTATCGTCAATCTTTAGCCCAGCGAGATCCTGTTGCACCACCAATCATGAATTTATTTCAACAGCGATACGCATTCTCAAATACGAGGCGTAAGTGAGGATAGACTACATAGATACGGAATTCCCTGCCCCAAATCTCTGTCCTCAGCCAGCATGTCCGGCCGAATTTGAGGCTCGCGCGTGATGTGACGTATTCAATAATATCGGAACGACCAACCACACACCGTGGAACGCACAGAGATCGTTCTGGGATGAACTAGACTTGTAAGCTACAATGTGACTGAACCTATCAAGTATACACATATGTACTGCCCTAGCTATTGTATAGGTTTCCAAGTACTAGTACTAGTACCTAATATACTGGGAGTATTATACCCACACCAGGGTATTATTCTCCCCACTGCTATGTTCCTGGCTGTGCTAACTTTCCATTTATTATTTACTCTGTATACAAGTGAGGGCCAAGGCTAGTCTGGGATAGAGGTAACAACTCACAAGTACTACTGCTAGTAGTAGTAGTAGTAGTAGTAGTAGTAGTAGTAGTAGTAGTAGTAGTAGTAGTAGTAATTGCTGAGTTGGATAATCTTATTACATGCCCCCATGGCAAAAAAGGACAAGGTTTGGATTGGTTTGATACGAATGTGACTAATGAAGCGACGTGGGAACTGCGGAACATAGACCGGGCCAATAAGAGGCCAAAGTCCAACGTCACATGGAAAAGAGACCAAGTCCGCTTCATGCACCGCCTTTAAATGGTAAACAAGACAACAAAGTAAAATAAACAGTCAAATTATAGGATAATCATAAGTCATATTTTTATATCAGTAGGTAGAAATAGAAAAAAAAAAAGAGGTGGATAAAAAGACAAGAACAAATATAAGCCCCGACGAAGAAGCATGATGCGGGAGCAAAAATCTAAAGTGGCGTAACTAGAGCAGACAAAACAAGTTAAAGAGTGGGCGTAGCCGGCTCGCAGTCGAGCACTGCTCTAAGACCGAGATATGATGAAGATGGAATGAGAGGTCGTAACGTCATTGGAAACAGGGCGATGATGAGTTAAAGAAGCGTAAGGACAAAAAATAAGACCCTTGCCGGATACAAGGCCACCGAGAAGAGGAAGCAATACTGTGTTTCCGAGAGATCGAGGAATGGAGCTTATCCCCGACAGTAGAAATGTGAATGCAAGAAAAAGATTCGACAGCCAAGCAAGCAGCTAAGCGCCAAGAAAAAAAATAGCTTTTAAAATAGAGACTTTTGAGAAGGCCAGATAAAAAGAATTGGATATAAATTCCAGACACAGGGCGGTGCGAGATCAGAGCCCATGATACAGCACCACGTTGTTGGCTAGCAACAAATTGGCCGTGTTACAGCTTGGAGAATTGTGATCGTGTAACAGGCCAGCCAGGGATAGAGAGGCTGCCGCAGAGTGGCAAAACAATATGATGAGCACCAAATGATGCGAGGAATCACACCCGACGTGGCAGAGTGACTTCCTATTGGTTGAGAACATTGCCACGGCACTGCTGTAACCTTGTGATTGAGAACAAGCATTGGCTCAACTTTGCGAATGAACCAAGGCAAAAGGAAACAAAAAAGAGATCGTGATACTTAAAAAACAAAAGACGAAAAAGAGAGCCGCAAATTATGTCTGAAGCTATCAGACCGCCAGTGTCCGTTCGAAAGCTGAAGGCTGGACGTCTGTGCTTCAAGCAAGAAAGAAAGAAAAAGAAATGAGAAACAAAAAGGGAGCGACTGAGTCTATCATGCGGAATAAACAAAGAAAAAAGAAATTGCGTGAATCGCACGCTCATGGCTCGTATGAGGAGTTCGAGCTGGACGATCCGGAGCGGCCCATCCGGGGGTGTGTAGCCTGAGGAGCACCACTCGAGTGCTTGCGAGAGGTGGAAGGCTTTGACGAGCGGTGGTTCTGATGGTGCCCAGAAATCACGGCTGGCGAGGCGGAAGACATTGTAGGAGCGGCAGGGAGACCTTGGACAACGCCGTTGCGTGCCAGCATACCGCCATTGACGCTGAAGTTGCGGCAAACCATAAAGGCACGCATGGCGGCGTTTTCCTGAGCCAGCTTCTGCGACTCGTAGGCAATATCGGTTTGGTACTTGCGGCCGTTGACAAGCACATAGCAGGTGTAGCCGCTGCTGTCGTAAAAGGGGTCGTAGGAAGGGTCAGCCCAGCCCCGACGGCGGCACAGACCTAAAAGCAGAAGGAAATTTGGTAAGCATACGGGCGAGACACAAACGACGCGTTTGATGTACTATATCCAACAGGGTGACAGTAAAGAGCGCTCAATCCGCAAGAGTCACTCTCATTCTGTCTGATACTGAGCCGCAATTGAGCGTTTGTATCCATAACAGGAAACGGGAACTTGCTTATAGCTCTGTTTGGGTTTATGGGAAAGTGGTTTCCATGAAGTAACGACACAGGAGTTGGCGCAATGCGACTTGTAGACCCGGATAGGGTAGTTCCATAGGCAGATGTGCGCAAAAGAAAACGAAAAGAAATCAAGAGAATATGCAAGAGAAGAGTGAATGAACAAGAAAAGCCATTGGCACCAAACGTCACACCGTGAGCTTGAACGAAAGACACCAGACGAAGTGCCCAACGACGTGAGATCCGAGTTGTTACGACAGCCAAGAGTAAATCAAAAGCAACAATACGCCACGCTTTGCCATGCGATGAGATGGCACAGCCACTCGCTTGCTATTTTGACGTTTTCTGGAACGTGACGGATGGATAGACGAGAAGGATATTGCGTGGCATCGATACCAAAGTTCAGACTCAAACTTGTATCAACAATACAATGTGCCATAGGTAAGGCGAGGAATAAAGAAAACAAAAACACAAAAACACAAATAAAAATCGGCTGAAGACTTACTCTCCAAGTATTCCATGTAAAATCCGGACGATTGCATATTGACTGATGGGCGAGCGATCAAGCTGCAAAGGCTGAAAAGTATGGGCTGAGAAGAAACACAATGGGTCGTGGCAGGGTGAATATTCCGTAAGTGATGGCCTAGACAAGTTGCTGGCTTTATCGGTGGTTTCACAAAAATAGAGGGAAGAAAAAGGCGTGAGAAGGAATGACGTAGTGGCGGTCAGACGGTAAAAGTAGAAGAAGTAAAACGAGGAAGAAAGGGAGAGAGAGAGAAGAATAACAGAGATAATAGGGCGGGTTGTGTAAAACGGAAGCCCAGAGAGTAGGAAGACGAGGTTTTGTTTTGAGAAGGAAGGCGCAGACAAAATAAGAGGGCTTGCCTCAGGCGGGCATGTGAAGATTATATGATACGGAGAGAAGACAAGATTAGGTAGTACATGAATCTTCTAGATTCCTGAGTAGAGATAGAGTCTGTCTGGCTATCTCCTTGGTTGATGAAAATGCAATGCGATGCGATGCTCGTTTTCGTAGACCAAAGAGGGGTTGGGGACGAAGCCGGTATTTGAAGAAAGAGAAAGTAAAGTAATTAAGCAAGTCAAATGGATAGGGAAGAAAAGAGGAGCTGTGAGAAGCAATTAAAAGAAGGGATTTATTTTATATAAATAAGAGAGAGTAAAGAAGTGTCAGGCAGTCGGAGTCGGGCTAGGGCCATAGGCTAAGAGGTGTATGACACTACGATGGGGTATGGGGTGATGATAGTAGGTTTGATGGCAAAAGAGAAAGAAAAGCTGGGAAGCAACGAAGGAGAAAAGAAGACGACACTGGAATTTAAGTTGACAAAGGTAGCGAAATTCAACACAGTGAAGATCGTGGATGGGAAAATAAAACACTTGCTATCAAGGTGATAGGCAGTTGACGTTGAGGAAAGAAATAAGTTAGTAGAAAAGAGTAGAATAGGATAGAAGAAAATAAGAATCAACGAACACTATACAAGTAGTAGTAGTATACCACAGTATCGCCATGAAGCTAAAGGAGGGGAGTGCAGATAGAGAGACAAGACCATTCATAGAAAAAAAAATCAAAACATAGAAGGATGAATAAGAAAGGTAGGCCAGCCCAGCCCAGCCCAGCCCAGTAACTTGAAATACTTGCGTTGTGCTAATGCGAGGATAGAAAAATATAGGAATATATCGCTGAAAAAAAAAGTTTTTTTGTGCGTTGCAGAAAACGGCTGCGGAAGAAACGCTTGACGCTATTGGCTTTAATTTATTTTTATTTTTATGCCTCAGAAGGACTCTTTCCGATTTACAAAGGTGGATAAAAGCATAAGCATGCTCTTTCTCGCAAAGAAAAAAAAAAGCACAAACACGCGGTGAAGAAGCCAGAGCAACATGATGCAGTTGCTTTTTTGTGTGCACATAAATGTCTAGGAAGTTTCTTTCCCGTTTGCGACTTCTCTTTGTGTAGTGTGGTACGTTTTGCCTTGATCTCTAACAAACGACCAGCCAAATGTTTTATGTTCAAAATTGTGCCAGCCATACTTTTCGACCATTTATGCGATGCTTGTTGTGGAGGTGGCACTATGCTTGCAAACCTTTAAGCAAGGACCTTTGGGACTATGTACGAGCTGCGGCAGCTCTTTTTTTCTTGGATTCTTTTTTGGGCGGGGCCTGGTTGACATCTCGTAGCCAACAAAGCAAGTACTATTACTACCATTTATCTTCCTCGCGTGATTGTATTTATTTCACCATCGATGTCTAGAGTCATAGGGAGGAAGGGGCCAACCTTGTTTCTGGCAAAAAGCACTGCGTTCATCTACCTGGCTTTGACTTGCTTTTCCACTGCAGCTCCTTCCAGTTATTTACAAAACACCCGCACTTCAAAAAGGATGCATCGGTATAGCACTTGGCTGGCTCCTTCCTGCCAAACCTCCGCAAGAACGATAGGTAGTACTAGTGATACATAGTGACTTGTATGTGTATATCTAAGTATGTATATGTGACATGTACATAATTCCATAGCTACTACTTTGAAAGTTTTTTTTTTTCTTTTTTCCCCTAGTTATGACGGCACCGCTAGAACACCGATACACACATTTATCAAGGTTTTATAGATGTAAACAAGCTACTACTACTAGTAGCCGCCCACGCAGGCGGATATCTGCACAATCTCTATTCTAGTCCCCTAAATATGCACGGAAAAGAGGCCCGGCGGCTGCTTGAAAATGGACCTGACGGCAAAAACGCCACTTAAGTAAGTCTCATTTTGGCCTCAATGGGTCTTGGGTCAAGAGCGCCTAGAACAGCCGGCACAAAATAGAACAGAACAGCACAGCATAGCAATACGCTCCCAATAGAGCGGTATCAGTATCTGTATAAGGATTTGTGGCGAGGTGATGAAGGAAGACAGAAAGGCGAAACGGGGAAGTGGAAGAAGAAAGAACGCGATAGGCTGCTAAAGTGACAGGGACGGGGGCTGTTGATTCATAAGTTCAAAGAGAGTAAACGCTGAGCTTCACAGCAAAAGAAACAGAAAGCACCTCGGTAAGAAGCAGGGAACAGGCATAGCGACAAAAGTTGTCTTGCATCCATCGAGAGTACCACCATGATAGAGCAAGTACTCGCGGACAAACAAGAAGTTGATACTCAAAGTTCCGCCCTACGTACTTGAATACTTGTAATTGGATATATAATTGGCGCCGAAGCTGTGTGAAAAGGAAATACTTGGGTTACGGGGATGAGTTGGGGCGAGAGAAAACAACAATAATGACGCAAAGAGACAAAGGAAACCAAGAAGGCAAGTTTTAACTCCAAAATCAAAACAAATATCTACTGCTAGAAGTACTATTCCCTAGGCCGACTCATAACTGCGGTTCGGGGGACCACACTAGAAAAATAGATAGACCTGTACATACTTAAGAAAGATGTTTTCTGTTTCAAGAAGCTTCACTTTGGTGATAAAACCGGAAGCTGCTAACATTACTTGGCGAGCAATTATGCACGTATTCGGTGCTATCTGTTTACAAGAATGTGGACTTTGCCAGACCGATATTTTGCAACAGAAAAAAGGAAAATTCGAGTAAAAAGACATTTAACTGAAATGAATAAAAAGAGGGGTTGCAGCCAGAACAGAGCTTGCTATAGCACAGTGGATTATTGTAGAAGTGCTTTGAAAATATCGATTAATAAAATATCAGAATGATAGAGGGTCAGTAGCGAATACTGAGGTGCACTTTCATACCAAACAGGCGTGCTATAGAGATATCGTTCCAGTGGCAACATTTGGAAGATAAGTAAAGTAGGTACTTACTTAAGAAAGTAAGTACAAAAAGCACAAAGGAATTGGGCCGTGTTAGTGGCAAAGCTGCCCAACCCGTCCTGAAGAAAAACAAAAAATATTTCTAGCCAATCTGATGTTACAAAAAGGCGTATTTGTTTTATGCCAACTTCATTGTTCTCTCCGTTTGGGGCTAAAGTCCAAGACAAAGAAAACGGCCCAAGCAGAAGAAGAAGAAAAAGAAAACAACCCCATTTTGGCAGCAAAGCTAAGCCCAAGCCGGAAAACTTTTTTTTTGTACCAGCTAATTTCTTTTTAAGGGCTTTTGTTTTAGTTTGGCCAGAAAGAAGTGAAGGAGGAAACAAAAGAAAAGCTGATCTGCGCTTATTTAGAACGACAAGAAAAAGTGCTCTCAAAAGATATTGGTGTCCGGCTCCGGAACCCCGATAATGTGAGCCGTGAAACCCTATAAAGCGCCCAATGAATAATTTTCAAGAACATGTAGGTTTTCTTTTTGTCAGGCTGGTATTTTTGAGCTGGTGTTTCCTTTTTGCCATCAAAATGCACGCTAAAGCCCAAACTAAGCCTCGTTTTCTTGGGTTAACTCGTAGTTATCAAGGTCGTTCCTTGCCACAGATGATCATCCAAAATGTACAAACTGTCTTTAGGAATTGTTTTTTCTTTTCTGTTTTCTTTTTCTTTTTTTTTTCTTTTTTTTTCTTTTTTTTCTTTTTTTTTCCTTTTTTTTTCTTTTTTTTTTCTTTTTTTTCTTTTTTTTTCTTTTTTTTTCTTTTTTTTTCTTTTCTTTTTCTTTTCTTTTTCTTTTTTTTTCTTTTCTTTTTCTCGAAAAGCGAGGGCAGAGGGACGAAATAGACAGAAAAGGGCGAGCTCGCGTAAACAAGCGCTTTACCTCGTATCGGCCTTACGGCTTCACGTCTGTCCTCCTTAGTCAAACTAGTGGTAGTACTAACTGCATGCAACCAGTACTTCGACCATGCTAAAAGGCAAGAACCAACAACCCTCTATATCACAATACAGTAGCCACAAACAAGACTTCTTGCGAGTCAACTCCGCTATACCACGCGCTATTAGTCAATATTACCGCCGCACCTACCCTACCCGGTGATGGTGGTTCCTTGTTTGCTCGCTATGACAGACCTGGAACGCATATGGTACGCTATTCTATTAAGCATTCAGTAAGGACCCGAGAGGCCAGGCATGAAAAGACAATCAACGGGCGCCAGCGTAGTACAGGATAAGAAGCAACCAGAACAAAAGATGTACTAGCCATGTACTTACCTAACGCCACAAACGTAGCAGAAGCATAACATCCGGGGTACTCCTGTAGGTTGCAGTGCATTATCTCGAGAAATTGGAGGAAAATCCGCAGCTCACTCACCGCTGCGAGATTATTTATTTTTCTAGAGGAGATATGCTATAATGGTGGGCTATTTTTGCAATAGAAAATGCCAGTTCTTAAAAACCCACAGGACTGACCACCTAGGAAAACACACAGACAGAGCGGCAAATCAAACGACACAGACGGGAGACTGACCGGGGGTCTCTTTGTTTTCCAATAGATGATGATGGAAATGGAGTTTATTCCAAGACTTTTCTCTCAAGCAAGCTAGACAAAATCGGACCAGAACAATAGAGCCAGGGTCTTGCTGGTAATAACGAGAATGATAAACTACAACATTATATAAATCCAAGATCTCGTCACAACTCGAGACAGTATATCAGACGGTGAGAGTCCGTCTCAGCCTTCCAGATGTAGACGAAGGAAGCAGAGGAAGAAAGCACATTTAGTAGCAATCGATGGAATGGGAATAGGGGACGTGTTTGCCGTCCTGAATAAACGAGAGCGGTACGCAGTGAATTTTGCCACTCGGTCAGTTAGGCTAACCCAGATAACCGGGACGACACGGACTCACTAACAAATAGGGAGTGAGAAAAAAAAAAAAGAAAAGGCGAGACGCGAAAGCGCAATGAATTTGGATTTGGCGGATTCGGCGCACTTCAATGAGAAGTACTCGTTCGTTACCATAAATTCCCTACAGAAAAGAATAAAGAATAAAAAAAAAACCAAGAGCCTGGTTTGTTGTCCTCTACACCGGCTTACATGGCGTGAGGATCTAGTAGTACTGCTAATTTCTAGCTGTACCGATGGAACAGGTTACTTTTTCAAGTTGAAGAAGTAAGTACATGTATGACGATGAATCAGTGCTGTGCATAAAAAAGGGACCCCAAGATTTTATGTCTCGTCATGTTCCTGAGGGGGGTTCAACTACCGATCGTTTCAGATCGGGTTTGTTAGCTGGGGGGGGGATATCGAGAATGACATACTGAGATTTATGGTTTTGTATAGGGGTCTTTTACGTTTGTTTATGACCAGTATGAAGCGCACGGCTAGATTTTATTGTGAAGCCCCCGAGGTATCCAAAACCTCACTTTAAAACCTCTCTCTAAGCTCTTTATCTTCTACTGTACGTAAAGTATGCCTGTGTTGTTCAAATCCGCAATCCCCAGCCTGTGCCGCCGTAGCAAGGGTGGTCCTTGGATATGTGGGCAAAGGTGTAAGACTAGGGCTAGCCTGACATTAGCCAGCATTAGTCTCATTTTTGTGGCCTTTGATCGTGAGAGAAGTATATAAAAGAGAAAGAGAGAAAAGAAGAGAAAAAGAAAAGGACGAGAGAAAAAAAAAAGCATACAGGGCTAACTTGCGTGAATATCAAAAATCGGCGGCCGCTTTGGATGACCGCCTGCGGCCAAAATGTTTGGTAGTATTCATGTACAGCCAGCAAAGAAACGAGTGTGACAAGAAAAATGGCACAGTCCTTGCTGCTATAGCCAAATTCTGATAATAACATGCGATGCTATCCTATCCTATCCTAGCTTAGTAATTCGGCTCGGAGAGCGTAAGAACTTGGGACTAAACAAGAACACGGGTTTTTTGTCCAGAGCTTGTAGGGAGAAAAGATGTACTTACTCAAGTAAGTATACTTTTGTCGATCAAACACAAAAAAAAAAACAATAGAAATGTTTCGTGAACTTGACGACACGCCACTAAGCAGATGGAACTACACAGGGAAATGGGAACGACAAGAGGTTTCTTGGGGTTACTACTTCTGGATATAACTTCTACTATGGAGGCTACCAATGCCAGCCGTTTATTCGTTTTTTTTTTTGTTTCTCAGTGCTTTCCGCCCCGGCAGTTCGGAGTTTTACGGCCCAAGAAAAGCAGGAAGGAAAAAGAAAAGCGGAGGAAGGAAAAAGAAAAGAGGAGGAACTTGCTACCATGATCCTTTATTCCCCCTCATGCTTTGATTTTTTTTTGGCTGCTCCAGGAGCTAATACACAACAGGAAACCGGCCCACATCGGGAGTCTGCCTGACCATGACGTCCACTGGCAAGTGGGAAGGACCTAGACCCGTCTATTGCTTCGTGCAAATACTACTGGTAGTACTAAGAGAGAGAGAGAGAGAGAGAGAGAGAGAGAGGAAATGAATGAAAGAATACTTGGACTTGGGGGCCTCGCTTGGTAGCGCTATCTTGTTGCAAGCAAGCGAGCTACATTAGAGTAGAGCGGACATATTCTGGCACATGTGTAGATAGGCGATGGTTCCTTCTACTAGAGGCATAGAATTTCTAATCCAAGGGTGATGTATAGCCTTGGGTAAATTCTTGCCACCTAGAAGCTAAGCTTCGGATTGTTCTTTTAGTCCACTGCTGTTGGCTTCTGCATATGGAGCCGCGGGTAAAATAAAATAAAAATCGAGAAACGGAAGTGATAATCAGGAAACGAAGGGGATAGAAGACAAGCCTCTCAGATTTCACTGTTAGATGCGAAGGGCTCTTTGGCTCCGATTGTCACTTGGGTACGTACCTTGGATACAAGAAAACCAAATGTAATGAGCAGCCTGTGGTTCGCAAATATATTGATATTTGCATCTGCACGCTAATGTTTCGTCCTTCCTACCTCTATGCAATGCACTATGAGTTGGCAATGCTGATCTGGTCTCTTTTCTCTATTGTCATATGTAATTTTTGATATGAAAATGCTTGTGTGTCTTGAATAGACACATCGAAGTACATGCTGCTGTATACTTGTATGCATATGTGTGCATAGTACATATGCATTATGCACGTAAGTATGTATATGCTACCCAAGGACACCCATTCTATTGACCTAGCTGTATAATATATCCACTTGCATACATCTCACTACACGTCTTGTCTCAAAGTCATACTATACAAATATGTATACTACTAATACGATGCAGTAGAAAGCGAGTGTCAATTTGAGAGTCAGCGATACGCCGTGATAGCCTCTTACATTTTCTTTCTACATCTTCTCACGTATTCATTGTGCTCAATATGACAATGTACCCACGAGAATCCCAGTTGCAGACTAGCCTAGCCTAGAAGCGTCTACTTGGGCTGTGTAGTGTATATGAGCAGTCACACACCTACGAAACAAAAGTGCGTCTACCCACCCACACTCATGCAGAGATATTCACGCCAATTATAGCAAAATCATAAAGGATGCTGGTTTGTGTATCTGCATAAATGTGCATCTTCAGGAATGAAATACAGTTGCATTCGAATGACGTACTCACGTGTGATGTTTTCACCTGGTGCTCTCTCCTTGCCTCAGTATTTTGTTTCACTTAACTCTATAGCGAGATATCTACTGCTATTTTTATAAGCATGGTTTCTGTTTTTACGATAGTGTTATTCATGTTAGATGGCACATACTTAAGTAGGTGTTAAAGCTTTTACAATGTTATTGGTGCAGGGTGATAGGCGGTCCAAACACAACAGTTGGGTCACTTCTTGCCTAGGGTTAACATACCCCAGCGTTGGCTTAGTTACACCCGCCAATTATCTCAGAGCGATAATACAAAGATACAAAGATGGTGCTATAAACCGTTCATTGCGCACTTTTGCTCTGTGTGCGTTTCACACTCAAGTGCCAATGATTAACACAGCGATACTGCACATGAAGGTAAAAGTGGCTTGCCTCAAGCCCAGTAAAACTATGACGAAAGGAAATCATGATGTGATGCAAGCACTGATGCTTAGTACTAGTATGTGGTACCAGTAGTGTGTGGTACTACTACTACTACTAATACTAGTGTAGTAGTGCTTAGGATTGCTTTTTCGCCCCCTCCACAGCCCAAATCGACCACTCGCAGTGGCTGCTGTCACCGAAAACAAACTCTACACTGCAGAAGGCTGCCCACCCTCGTTGGCGCGATAGCGGCAACTCTGATTGGCTGGACAGCGGGGAAGAGTTTGTGGGATTTGCCAGTAAGTGTTCAATACTAGCAGTAGGGTGGGAAGTGAGTAACAGAGGGTTTTGGGGGCCCAACCCAACTATTTGGTGCCAGCCACACAGACACGACTCGTAAGTGGTAGAATAGTAGTATCTTGGCGCGTACTACATGTAGGGTGGTACTTGTGATTTGCCAGTAGAGGAAGAGAGCGACAGAATTTCAGACTGGATTGGTGCAAATTTAGCTTGGCCTCGAATAAAAGACACGGGTAAGATCAGGCCAGGAACGGAAGCAGACGGCGGCGTCGAGTACCGAGCAAGGCTATTTTGGGGCATTTCGTTGGAGGCATAACCCTAAATGGGTAAAGTGAGCGTTCGCAGTTTCAAAGGCTCAAAAGAATTAGCTATAGTAGGTATTACGTGGAAGGCCGTGCTACTAGAAGTAAAATGATGAACCATGGAAATTCACGAACAAGCCTTTTTTCTGGCGGCGTAGCAGAAAAGAGTACACGGAACATACTTACATTATGTGACGAGACAGAGGCTACGGACATTCAAAAGAAGTGGACAAAAAAAACCCTACCCGTGATGCAGTATAAAGCACAGGATGAAACGAGACAGAGACGGCAGAGCACAAGAGAAAAGAAAAGTGACAAGTCAAGTGACGATATGCCTTTTTTTTTTTTTCAGTAGCAAAAATCAGACTGGACAAGATGCAAAAAGAAAACAACCCAGCAAAAGAAAAAAAAAAAAGAAAAAAAAAACAGCGTTGCGTTTTAGACCCCATTTTTTCCACAGCGGGGCCGAGACGCTGTTTGTGCTTTGCTGGTTCGGAAATACAAGAACCAGTACTTGATAAATAACACATAAATAAGAGAGGAGCCCTAGATGCAACCCCCACCTTCAAGTTTTTTTTTTTTTTTTTTTTTTTTTTTTTTTTTTGAGACCGGACTTTATTGGCGGTATATTGTCACTTGTCAATATAATTAAGTAAATAAGTACTTAATATGGCCTCTATGGTGAGACGCCCGTCACTCTAGCCATTGTGTACTTCGGATTTGGAAGATACGGCTCTGATGAGCGCCAGCAAGATATCAAGCAGTGCTTGCAGCCAAGGTCAAGCCACACTGGGAAGACGCAGCTAAACGAGCAAGAGAGACGAAGATTTTCTGGTTTGTGCCTGTTCGTGGCTGAAGCCGCTGAAGATTGTTTTCTTCTTTTTTTTCTTTTTTTCATTTCTTTTTTCTTCTTTTATTTTATTTTATTTAATTTTATTTTTTCCTTTTTTTTTCTTTTTCTTTTTCTTCTCTTTTTTTCCTACTTTTTCTTGCACAAAGACTTGTCCCATGAATCCTTTTTTGTGACAAGAGGGGGGAGAGTTACTTGATAAAACCAACAGCCTCGGCGGCTGGTTACCTGGGAAAGGATATTGCTGATTAGAATTGAATAGACCGGGCGTTTAATGTGACGGTCGCTTACCAGCACATAACTTGTCATTAAGTTACTTAAGTACTTAAGTAAGTGAAAGAAAAGAAAAAAAAAACAAAGGAGAAAGAGGACGAATGCAAAAGAGAGTCGTATCAGCGCCTGGGTCTGGCCTGGTCTGGCCTGGCCTGACGGGCTTCCCGTGTGCTCCGCTTGCTTCAGACGACATGTGCGTCCTTCCGGTGGGAGTTGAGTTGCGTTGCGTTGCGTTGCGTTGTGTTTGCGTGAAGACGAGATATCTAATAGTACTAGCAGAACAGCAGTAGCAGTAGCAGTAGCACTTTAGAAAACAAACAAACAAACAAACAAGCGAGAACGAAAAGTCCGAGGATGCAGGCAAAAGAGAAACGCTACCAAAAGTGAATGTGTGAATGTGATATCATGCAGCAGAGGATTCGACAGGCTGCTGGGGTGCTGTATGCACGTATACATGTACGTACATTACATGAGTATGCACATATGCACATACCGTAGCTTTATTTTCCTCTTGTCTATTTTGAGATACTTAGGTATGTCTTGATATGGTTGGTTTGGTGTACTTCGTATGTGATGCGTTAGAGAAGGGAGACTTTAGCCGGCTGTATTTCACTAAATATGGTTGCTGGGATGAGGGGATGGAAGCAAACATCGTAGGCCATACACAGGCTTTCTGGATAGGAAGCAAAGGAGGGGCGGGAAGACGACTGTACACCGTTTCCATACGGAGTCCACCATACGGCCACTCCGTATCATTAGCCTCGAACCATGCATTACCTCCGATGCCCGGCCGAGTCTCCCGTCATCCATCCCCTCATCCTAGCAAGCCATATCCTTACAATAGTAGCAATAGGCCGTAGAGCCACTGTAGAATCCCGGGCTGACACTAGGGAAAAAAAAAAAGAAATCCCACAGCACGCCGAGAACAATGAGAACAATAGACCGCTTTTGATGCAACGCTGTCGGCTTTTCTGGTTGGTATATTGCAGATGGGATTTGCAGCATTTGCTTCGACATGTAGACAGAAACAACCACAAAGTGCCTACAAGTTAAAGAAAAGCCCTTTTTCTTTTCTCTACCGGCTACAAAGCTCCGCCGTACTTTACACAACAACTTTTCGTAATACTGTCTGTGATGTCTTTGTACTTGTCTACTCCTCAGCGTGTTGCCAAACTGCTCTACTCTCTCCTCTTCCACCCAGTGTCAGTGTCAGTGCCAGTGCCAGTTCCAGTTCCAGTTCCAGTGCCAGTGCCAGTTCTAGTGCCAGTGCCAGCTCCAGTTCCAGTGCCAGTGCCAGTGCCAGCTCCAGTTCCAGCTCCATCACACCAACTCGGCATGTTGCCGCTTTTTCTCTTTGTTCTCACCTTTTCTCTTCTTTTCCTTCACCGCAGTCCCGTTGCCCGTTAAGCCGCCCCTATCAACTGCATAACGCCATTTATTCCCATTCCTATCCCCACTCTGCCGTTCACTTTCTCCTTTGCCTTTGTTTTCCTTTCCTATTCCTTCTTTTTCATGTCCATTTTTTATTCTTCTTCTTTTCCTTCATCCCCCATCCCTACAATGCAGTTAATATCCCAGTTCTTTTCTCTTCTAGTCGACTTACAGCCCGTAGCCCCGCGCCCGTCAACGTCTACGCTGGAGTTCCAGTGAATTTCACGACTGTTTGTTGCTTTGTTGAAAGATCCGAACCCAGTCGGTCCATGTCATTGTGGATTTCGCGGTAGCTTTATGCTTGGGTTTAATGGAGATGTGCAGTTGTAATTATACTTTGTGCTTGATACCACAAAGCCACCCACTGCCGCCACTTTTGCAGCCACATGCTCAAACACCGCGACATCATCACCAACATTCTATATTATTTTGCTCTCGAATAGTGTGCCTCATAGTCACTGTGAACACATGTACTGTGTCTCGCCATTAACCACTGTGATCTGTCTGCATATTTCAAATTTCAAAAATCGCAACCTCTCCACCCGTGCTGACTATGTCGCAGGTAGCTGCATACAAAGTGCACTTAAGTTTCCCTAGTCTTCTGGCTCTATCCATGAGCAGAATTTGCCGCCAACACATAAAATACAGCCTGTAAACACCTAGCTTATGGCGTAGCAACGCATAGCCTGGAATAGAAGTTGCAGGTCCGTTCAGATAATATGGCGTTCTGGAGAGACTCAAGTTCCACTGCATCCCACCTCTCTTTTTCCCTTTACCACACCACCCGCCCATTTCCCTTGTGATCTTCATTTGAAAATTCTAGGAGAGGCAGTCTAGAATCCAGTCTTCTCCGTGAAATACGCCATCGCCTCATCCACCCGCTCCGGAGGCAGCACATATACTGGATGGCAAGGCTTGACGCGGCTTGCCTCGTGAAAGATTTGCTCGCCACTGAAATTGTATGGCGATACGTCCCATTTGGTGTAGTCGCCCGTAGCCTTGTCGTAGTAAAGATTCCACGAGTGCTGTGCCGAGCTCAGGCCAGACAGAACGTATAGCGTGTGATAGCAGTCGGAACCCCTGTGGAATTGTTAGCGGGCTTTCTACAAGGTTCAGCAAGTGCTAGAATTGTGTGTAGATGTGCTAGGCCGTTCTCTAGATGGTGTCGTTGCCAATATTGAAACACACTCCATGACAGATTCCACATCTGTGCATGTTTTCTTCTCTCATCTGCAGCAGCTGTAGATCTTCCTGACTCCATGATAAAAATGACAAGGCAACGACAATATCCCCAACCTGCAACATCAAACATCAAAGGGGCGTGTGACTTATATGACTTACTTTCCGGGCTTGTCTCTCATACCAGCTGCATTGGCACGCAGCTTTTCATCCTGGCAGCAGCACATGATGTAGCGAATAAGAGCTTCTCTGTCCATGATGCTCCCGACAAACGGCGCACTGCTATCCTCGGCTTCCAAGGTACTTCTGTTGCTACCATCCACCTGTTTCGCAGTGGCCGCAGAAAAGGCCGCATCTTTCTCGTCGGTAGTAGACTCAGAATCAGCGCCAGCTTGACGACCTGACGCATTCATCGTATCTGGTGTGTGCATGTGTGCGTTGGCCTTGTGGCATGGGCCATTCAAAACGGCCTCCAAAAGTGGCCAGCAGCCGCCAGCCCAATGGCTGTAGCAACCATCAACAAGCTTGTTGGTACGACCAGACAGACCACCCTCTGGAGCATTTTGGCGGGCAGAAAGCCAAGACACGAGCCGTGGAACGTCAAGGTACCTAAAAAAAAAAAAGCGCCGCAAAAAAGCGGCATAGAGCGGTTAGCCTGGATCTTGTGCCTTTATCTTGTAAAATGGGCTAGTTTGCGAGGGACTAGACGTAGATGCAATTCTGGTAGAAGCGATTCTGCTCCTGTCCCAACCAGTTCGCTTCAATCCCACCCTTTCTGTGCCATTAATTGGCCACCGTTCTGTGCTATAAGTTGGCTGCATCTCATATGCACTGCATTGCTTTCATGTCAACTCCTCACTGGCCCGGTAGCTGCACAATGAGGGGTATTTTAGACCTTCTTGCACTCGACTTGGCCCAGATAAAAAAACTCGGGGAATGTCAGTGGAACGAGGGGGCAAGACAACTCACTTGGGGACTGACCGATAGGGCACATCCAGGATAGAAAGACACCCCAAAGCACAAAAGGCGTACGCGCCGTGAGCCTCAGCATCTGGCTTTCCCGAAATACCGCCTTCGTATGTCTGGCCTAAACGGTATAAGCAGATTAGTGGCAACTTTCTAGGGGCGGTTTGCTGGAAAACAGAAAAGGACAAGCATACATTTGCGCACATAGTCGCCTAGCTTCGAAAACAGATTGAACGAGCTGTCGACCTGGCCCTTGAGTGGCGAAGTCGGCGCCAGATCAAGCGGCAGGCCCAGAATAGAAATGATAACTGCAGCACAGTACGCGCCCCTACACCGAAAGATGAAAAAGCAATCACGAGGTTAGTTTTCAGGTTGTCACACAGGGAACCGAGTGTGTTGATGACACCATGAGCAGTACTTCCATGGAAAATGGTACCGGAAACAGTACTGCCAGGAGTAACGGGGACTGGAGAATAAGACTTGTCATACCGTACGTCGACCTCACCGCCCACAGCCATTTGAAAGCCTCCATCGGCCTGCTTCAGCTGCGACAGCCACTCCCACATTGCCTTACGGTCAATCGCCTCATACGCTGCCTCACCGCCTACAGCAATCAGTCCCAGCACCACTGCATACGACGTTGCCAGATGCGACATGTAGCCGTAGCCACCGCCGAAGCCACCCGTGCGGTTCTGGAGGTACTTGGCTGTGGCCACGATACCATTGCGGTACGGCGAGACGTCCTCACCCAGTAGAGCAAGACCTCCCAAGCACCAGTACAGAAACCACGGCCGGCTGGCATCAGCAGCGTAAAACTGCGACGGCATGCCGGCAAGGAAACGCTTAAGGAAGCGGATCATCTGGTCGCGTTTCAGGGTCGGGATGCCATTCTTGTTGTAATCAAAGCTACCTGGCAGGTCACACGCCAGGTACGGCATTATTTCCTGCAGAGTCTTTTCCTGGAGCTCCGACGTGTTGGTTTCGAACCGATCCTGGATAGGCGGTAGACCCAGAAACAGCATCGGGACTTGGGGTTGGTCGATGCTGGTGGAGTCAATGTCCTCCCAGATATCATCAGCCGGTACCGTGGTGGCCATATCTGCTGGCGGTAGAACGAGAAGGCGTATAAAAAGGTACTTCGCAAAGGTGATGTCGATGATTGGGAAATGTATGAGATTTCACACGGGCGACAAAAATATGGAATTTCTGTCCAACGTTCAAGATATCGGGACGAAGAAGAAAAAACAGACAAGGTTGAGAACCTTGAAGAATGGGAAACTGTTGCCTTAAAAGAAAAAAAAATGCACCCAAAGATCTTTCCTTCGTTTTCATTGACCTCCGACAACAATGAATCTGGGTCTGGCTTGTTGATATCGCAGTTGCCCCGTTTGCCGCTTGGTTTGTGATAGGAAGCCGGAAAGAGCCCCACTTTTGTAGTGTGCTGGTCGCTCTGGTTGGCCACGGCTTATCTTCGGGTTTCTAGATCACCCAACTTCATCACAGCAACCAAGCACAATTTGGGGTTTTGGTGAGAACAATGGCTAGGCTTTTGCATTCATCAGTGTAATGGTGGGATTTAGTGCCGGATATGGACGGGTTAGAGCTCGGTTAAAAGTGCGTGTATAGGGTTAGTTGTCACTACAAATTAAGATCGATATAAATTTCTACTAACGCCATTCGTGTAAGTCAAACACAGGAAAGGGACGGGTGGATGACGGTAAACTACATGTACTAATATGACTGCTACTACTACTAGTAGTAGTAGTAAGTACCAGATATAAGCTTTTATAAGATTCGTCGTACATATACCACTAGGAACAAGCAAACTATTGTATTAATGCACTCTTTCCTAAACAGGCAACAACCCAACTTCACGCACCTTCCATCTCAACGTCCGTAGACCACTTTGTCCAGTGATTGCACGCTACGATGCAACTGTAATGTTTTGTTTATGTTTCTCTGTTCACCTTTTCAAAATTGGAAATTTTTTTTATCCAAGCTACAGAGCTGAGATAATTTCCGTCGACATTGGTTTTTGAGATATTCATCAAACTTTATCCAGACAAATCGTGGAAATTATTATCAGACCATTCATGTCGCTATTTGATAGACCTTGTGTGAAATACATTGCGCTAATTTGGTTGATATAAATTGATTCGGCGTGCTGATATTTTCACTTGCCGGATCAAGCTTGTCTGTGAGAGTTCCATTGGCACATATACTTGACTGTTGCCAGATCGTGAGTCTTATCAAAGTATCGCAGGGTTCTATGTATTACTAACACATAACTCTGGCATCTAGTAATCCCCGCAAAGATGACAAGTTCCATATCCGATGATTGTGCCGAAACCAGCTTCCACGAGGGAGTCAATTTTGATGAGGCCTTTCACTACAACGAGTCGGGTTCTCAACTGAGTGATGTTATCTACACGCGCAAGCCCCCAAAGACCAAAGAGTTCGCCCCTCAGAAATCTATACCAAGCCACATCGTGTCGTGCCCGACTCTTGACGAAGTCGACGCTGAGTCAGAACTGGTGCTCCCAAAGCTCAAGTTCGTCACAGTTGGCTCAGACACGACACCGGCCACGCCATCACTATGCAGTTCCCAAGTATCCAGCTCAACAAGAGCAGAGTCTCCATTATCGACGGAGGAATCGTCCAAAGATCTGTCGCCGCCTGTATCTCCTTCAAGTGAAGAAACACTGCGGCTCTCGCAGCCCAGTGATAACTCATCCGCGCGATGCACACCTGTTCCTGAGCCCAGATACATGAATGCCGGCAGTGGCAGCCCCCCGCGCCCGTGGTACGACCTTCTGGCTGCCATGAGAAATTCGATATACCGCCAGGCCTTGTTCCTGCGGATAGAAGAGACGCAACGGCACATTCACACGATTCTGTTACGCTTGTATCATCCGATGCTTGGCAGCGTGATCGAGCAGATTCCTCTGCCAGATACCAATGAAATCAACCCCATTGAGTTCTGCCGGCAGTTAACCATGATGATGTCGCAGTACGATTGCGAAGGCGATGCCGTGTGTACATTTGATCTGGCAGACATCAAACACAAGCCAATCTACGTCATGTACGGCCACAGGTCACTCGTTATGGATGACGAATCACGCATGTTATACGGTCCGCACGATCCAGCGCTAGCTGATCCGCCACTGGCATTCTTCAAAGTCGCCTTCGACTCCAACCCAAGCACCGAGCCCATTGGATCCGGACCATACGTCGGTGTCCCACTCGCCGGGCCGCTCATGTCCGAATTTGAGCTCAACCAGAGTTCCATCGCGCACATGTCCTCCACAGCGCCACGGGGTGACTGTTTCTTCACGCTAACCATTGAAAGCGACAACCGCACAGTACGACTATACGTCACCACCGCAGTGGCCGACGGCGTGCGCCACAGCGTGTGCCTGGTGATGTTCCACCTGGAGAGCCGGATATATGTACAGCTTTTGTACGTGCTCTATCGCGCAGTTCTTGAGTGGGGATGTCTGGACCGGCTGGTACTGCTGGCACAACAGTTGGACATTATGCCACTGGGCCTGGGCCTGGGCATGGTGTATGAACGACTGATTGTGTGGCCGAGTATCGGCGATGAACACCGCGTACAGCGCGTGCAGCTGTTTCCGCGACCGGCGTGGATGGGGCGGACAATGATCAGTGATGTTGTGCGCACGCACTGTCCAGGCGACTTGACATGATGCGTCGCCAGGATGGCTGTCTAGCAACTTTGATCTTTTCATTGAGGGAACAAGCTAAGGGTCACGTGTGAGGAGTGTTTTGTTTGTGTCATTAGTCTCGATGCAAATTGGGGAAGACGGTTTGTGACGAGTGGGATATATCTCGGCACTTCTGCCCGCTCGTTGTGCTTTTCTTTGTTTTGTTTTCGTCATGCATTAGCGTGGGGGGAGTTGGTATATCACGGGATTCTATGGATTTAATTGTTTTCTACAGTACGAGATGAATATCATGGAGATTTCTTTTTTTTTTTTTTTTAGTTTCTGGTAGAGCCGACTAGACGCGGCGGTCTGGAACTTGAACTTTATTGATCTACTGCACAGCCCTTTGACCTGTGACGTTCGAGGTTGATGAGTTGGCATTCTGGCATGCGGGGGAGCTCTATGGAAAGTCGAAAAAAAGGAAGACCTGCTGCTAGTAAGCTGCGCGTTTACATGTTGCAGCCACTAAGTCGTTATCTAGGGTCGTCCCTTGATTGGGGTGACCAAGCTGGCGATGTTATCATTCAGATAACCAGATAACTGCGGGCTAGTAGATTTCAAGGCTTATATCAGCTGGTATGGAGTGAGGCCGAGAAGAGAAATAAAAGGCTAGCTAGATGCAGGATGCAGACAGAAGTACAAAGAGTGGAATGTAGTAGCTCGGAGGAGATGTCTCTCCATACTACCAAAAAGGTCTAGATGTCATGAAGAGTCCGTCGGAATTTGTAGGCAAGCAAAACTGCTGGAGAGACGAAAAGTGCATAGAAAAGGCGGGTGAGGCCAAGAGAGCGGTAAGTCAACAACGAAGCCAATGAGGCGGTTTAATGCCTATTAAGCAACTACCACTAGTGCTACCACCAAGCAACCAAATGCAGAAGTATAAAGCCGACGAGGCAGTGAAACATGGGGTTTACCACAGCAGAGTAGGCCAGGCGGATGAATGAGAGTATTGTGTGTACACATGTGTTTATGTTTACCTATCTACCCTATAGGTACATAATAGCGGTGAAGGTGGGCCGGATGTCACGAACAGCCCATAATGCCACTTTCCAGGCTCTTCACCGCAAAGCGAGGGCGGATATATCAAGTACGAAGTACTGCTAGTACTAGTAGTAGTAGGCATATGCAGGTAACTACATGTAGTCCTAAGAGGCAAGCGCTAGGCTGTGTCTAGACCCAGGGCGAGCGAAAGAGCGAGGCGGAAGAAAACCGGCCACAAAGTCGCCAAGGGAGACTTACAGTGACCCATGAGTACTATTAGTAGTAGCACTTGGTACTATAGAAAGAGGGGAACCCTTTGCTCTCTCCCTCTGTAAGGAGGCTCGTCTGGCCCAGCTGTACAGTGACGTGTTCACAGGCTACATTAGGGTTTGGTCCGGCTACCCCGCCTAGCCAACCCTAGCTCTCATGCCTTTATTTATTACCAGTACTATTGCTATACAAGTACTAGTACTACTGATAGCTGTGCACCTATTTGAAAAGAGCCCATTTAACCAATAAAAAATGCCGCCTGCTTGCTGCGGTAAGGCGTGCACTTTGTAAGTCGGCGTTATCTTGCTCGCAGCCAAAGTCATTCGGCTACGTTTTATATTCGGCAAACCGACCGGCTGCAGAGTTTAATTACGGGCGCACAGAGTCGATTCCTGCCTGTGTTCAGAGTCTTCTACTTGTAAACTATCATAAAAAAGCCCTGGAAGGCCAAGGTGGTATCAAGCGGCATCAGGTTGCCCACAGAGCGGACACCACCGGCTTGACCGCTCGTAGCAATGCATGTACTCTGTACTAAGTACTACTCTGTAAGTGCTAAGTAGCTGCTTACTGTTTCTATTTTTCTTTTCCCGCCTTTGGGCTTGTGTGACAAAGGACTGTAGTAGTAATACGTCTGAAATTTGCAAGTGACAGAAAGCTGCTTTGTTTTTCTCTCGTTTTCTCGTTTGTTCCATCTTAGTTTTGCCTTTTTTTTTGCCTATATTTTGCAATGGCGTTTTTATGCACGCCATAAGCCGCTCAATCCACAGAAAAGAAAAAGAAGAAGAAAAAAAAAAGAACAAAAAAGCGGACTTTCCTTTGTATATGCCCAGATTAAAAGAAATAAAGAAAAAGAAAAAAAATAACTAAAAAAAAACTCCAACGTGTACTATGTTTTCTTCTTGTTTCTTTATTTTCCATGCTAGGACCCCACTTCTTGTGTCAAACCCTAACAGTGACACAGACAAGGTTATAAATGGTTCAGAGTTACATACGTTTGTACACAGTACTTCTCCCAAAGCTTTGATGATATGACGAAGACGGAGATGGAGAAAAGGCCAATCTCATTTCTTGTCAATGAATGTAGTACTAGTAGTAGTACTACTGGAGGTAAACACTGCAACACCATGACAAGTAGCATGAATCTCAGGCTGCATCATGCACAAGAATAAAAACTTTTCACTCTTCTCTTCGTCCGTATCGACCTTTGGCGGCGTCTTGTTTTGACAACGGAGCTTGGTCATAGCGGGCACTAAGCTCAAGCTAGATGGGCTAGCTGCAGACCTCGTTCCATTGCAGATTTCAGGTTGCTGGCCGCCGTGGGCATTGACTGTGTTTGCCTTTTCTCGAGACGTACTTACTTACTTAACAAGTGAGAAGTAAGGGCAGGGTAGGAGGGGTGTATTCGGCTCCTTAAGATGAAGCCTCAGGCTAGAAGATTAATGGCTGGCTAGAAGTTGTGCGTATCCTGCAAGAACTCGCCTGAACGCAGTTTTTGGTAAACGGTCAGACCAAAAGTCACTATTGATCCTGACTGAGACGTCTTGAATGCAAGGAATTAGACTCGTCTCGTTTCGCCCGTCCTTTTGTGAAGGTCCTGCTGTGAAGTGGAAACGAACAACAAGAAGCGGCTGTTGGAAAATACCAACCAAACGTCTGTGCTCATTTTGACAACCCGCCCCAAGTCCAGCCCTGTCCTTTCAACCCTAACACGGCAGCGTCATGCGATTGCGTTGTCATAGCCGCTCGGCATTTCGTCCTTGCAGCAACTGATTTGTATTTCAATCTGTGTGCGTGCGTGTACGTCGGTAATTTACAGCTCGAGTTTCACAGCCCTCTCCAAAAAAAAAGCAGCCACTCAACTCGGTAAGCGGCCCAGAAAAGCGGTCGGCAAGAGAGAGCGGTAAGAACAAGCAAAAAACAACTGAACTTGACCTGGGCAACATGGCAAAAGAGGAGCTTGACCTGGGCAACATGGCAAAAGAAGAGCTTGACCTTGGACAATACGGCAAAAGAAGAGCTTGACCTTGGACAATACGGCACAAGAAGAGAGTCAAAACATGGACTGGGATGCACCCGAGACCGCTGATTCAGTTCAGTTTTTAGTCGGTGCATCTCGGGATAACAACCTCAATCAGTCCGTCAACTATGTCGGGTACTACGGAGTAGTTTGGCGCTTGCACGAGCCGTGGCGTTTCTTGCAAAGGCAGGCCTGACCAAGCGGGTGAACAGAACAACAAGAGCGGTCTGGTGACTTGTAGAAGAATGCTAACAAGACCTCGTAAACTCATGGAATCGTGCATAGCAATCATATGAGGAGAATGAATACAAAGATAGAAAGAGAACGTGCATTGAAGAGCGGGTGATGGTACAGCCTGGCGTTGTGTGAGTGCCACGAGAGATAAGGGAAAGCATAGAAGAAACAAACAAGTCGGACGAGACACAGAGATATAAATGCAGGTGTACAAGTAGATGGCTGCTTGGTAGCAGATGGGAGGGTCACCTCATGCTACGACCGAAGAGAGCAGTCTGTTGATGGATTTCTCCAACTGCTGACTCGATAGTGGATTTTGCCTTCAGCCTTGTCTACCGGCTATTTTACTTTTTTACTTTTTTTTCTTTTTCTTTTTCTTCTTTTTTCTTTTTTCTTCTTTTTTGGACTTGCCACATGTTACCTCACCGCTTCGTATCTTACTTCTTCCCTCTTTATTTTTTTTTCCCCCTCTTCCCAATGAATGGATAAGGAAATATATATATATATATATATTTCTCCGTCTTTTCCCTATCATGCGCTGCTCGGTAGCTGCACGCTTTAATTGGGAGCCACTTAACTCAAGTACTTACGTAGTTGGGACGGTTTCCATATTGGTTTATTTTTCAGCTGCTTGGTTTCAAGTGTGCGGCTTCGAGATTGCTTGTCACGTAGAAACAAAACGCTTAGAAAATCCATACGCAAGTCACAGTAAGAAAAAGGCAAAAAATAGAATCACGTCACCTCAAAACAAGGAAAAAAGATTTATCAAAGAGGCTGGGGATATGTAAGAAGCCTATTTAGGCATTTAGGGTTGGTATATTCTGGGGCTAACCCGGGACCTAGAAGGTCAAGGGGTCTTTTCAAGGTCAATCATATAAATCGCTTAGCGTCCGCTTTGGTGCCCAATGACCCGAACAAAAGGAAGCCATTCAACGTGTAGAATAAGCCAAAAATGTCTCAGAAGCTTAACTTAGTCCTTTGTTTTCCCAGCCTCTAAGCCTAGACTCAAAGATTAGAGCCCAAGCAGCACAAAAAACGACCTCAGAAAGGGCTAATAACCTGACCTAACGTTGTTCCTTTGTCCCTGCGTTCGCTAGTGCGAAGTGCTAGCTGATTTTTTAAGGGCCGGTGGACAGTTGGGAAAATTCTCACCTCACTTTGCTTTCACCGTTTTCTGTCTCGTTTCTCTGCTGGTTCTGATAACGGCACGAATCTTTGTCGGACAGGATCGCCGAGAAAGAAGACGAGAAATGCCGCGAATACATGTGCTTCTCTTGGAGCTGTCAGACCAGGGCTTACTAGTCTACTACGTACTGCAAGGCAAGTAGGCCACAAGAAAAAGAAATGGAAGCAAGAAGAAACAAAGAAACAAAAAAAAAAAAAA